>APFE031267654.1:88602-141853 GCA_000404065.3 Pinus taeda
AGCTCATATGGTATTTTTATCTATGTCTGAATTCATTCCGTTTATATGAATTGTTATGTAATTATTCTTGCTATCGTTGATTATATGCATGCGCTATAACAACAGATTTTATTCATTCCACTATTGGATGTTTAGTGATGTGCCTTTGTTTTTAATCATGTGTATGACAATGATATAAATCTATAAAGTGTGGTAATCTCGCTTCAATCACTCTGCTTAATTATTTAGGCACAACAATCTTAAATGAATTAATATCTATGTTGGAAAGATACAGTCATCTATATGCTTGTCTTTTAGACATAGAACATCAAACGCTACACTTTAGAGCTCAATAGATTCCTGGGATAGTTTCATTTATTTATATTTCTGTTAATAGTTTTAGCCTTTCGCTCACCGCTAGTGTAATCTATAAACCATTCACCCATCCCATTTATCTATTTTTGGGAAACTGGTCCCATTATCCCCAGGTCGGAGCCACTACCCCAAATGGAAAAGGAGCTGTACTAAGGTCCGGACCGGGTGGTTTCCCCAATGTTGTTGCAGCGATTTTCGAGGCTTCAACAGGTTCCAAAGCATTTTTATGCTCATTGAGGTTTATTTTAGAGTTTATCTTTTAGAAGTTTGCCTTTCAAGGTTCATTGTGTGATGTAGATGTAAAATTCCTAAATATGCAATCTAAAATGATAAGCAACCATTTGTTTTCTTTTATCAATGAAAATCCTAGCTACTAAGGAAAGAAAAGTACAATTCTTTCAACAGAGAGCAGAGAGTACACACTAAATGCACTTTTCCTAAATCATTTTCCACATGCAGTCTAAATGCAAATGCACATGCATGTATTTGGTTTTCTACTTCCTTAATGTGAGAATGCCAAAAAGGAAAACTAAGTACAGATCTGAACTATTTTCTTCAAAGAAACACTTCAACAATTTCTTTTCAAAATGAATGGAAGACTAAAACGACACTTTTGATTTCGAACAGAAAACTACTTTTGACACTTCAAATATTGACAATTCAAATCAAATACAATGACAAAAGTACAATCAATTATCTAGAAGAGGAAGTCTTTATGACACTCTTCTTGTTGACTCAAAACGACAGTTACAACACTTTTGAATCAAAAGATGACAGTTCAATTAAGCTACTCTTTGCAAAGGAGGACTGTAAATGATGAAAAATACACAAAAAACATTCACAATTCCTGATCAATGGAGGTTGAATGATGTAAAGGAAGAAGGCTTCAACAATGATATACTGATCATAAGCAACAAAACTACTGAATAGAGCTGAAAACAAAGAAGAAAAACCAAATTCCTGAGAAGGAAACAATATCATTCAGTCATCACACCTATCCTTAAGGGAAACAAGGATGCATCTCACCTGCAACACACGGGAGGTGTGATGCATCCAGGCTACCAGTTATAGATAGTGCGATGGACCAAGGAATGAAACTGAGCTTGATTTTTGCTCAAAATTTGCAGCTAAGTTCAGTGATTTAGGTTGAGCTATGATGGACAGTAAAAACAAAGTACAATGGTATGATCTTAGGAGGTTAATGAGAATTAGAAATACATTAACCATACAATTGCATTCACAAATAGAAAGATTCACAAATACACAAGTATATGGAGGAAAACTAAAATAACTTTATTGATAGTAGAAGTAGAAGAGAGGATTACAACCCAGTTGTCTGATCCAACATCATCCTCCCAGCATGAAAGCCCTCTTCACCTCATGAAAAACAAGATCACCCAACAATACAATGCCTCAAAGAGAAACCAACAACATTTCCTTACAAATTACAAAATTCCAGCCTCCAGATCTCTTAGATGAGGGATCCATTTATAGATATTTGTAGAGGGGTGGGTCAGCTTCTGGGTTTTTGATTAGTGTCATTTCATTGATAGTTCTTGGTTCCACTTGGAGATTTCATGATCTCTTACTCATCCCTGGGCGAATTTAGAGAGGCAAGTGTGATATGAGAAGTTTCTAGAAGATTCTATGGGTTTCCACTTAACAAATTGTCTCTGCCATTTGTCTACTCTTTCCCATCGCACCCCATAGAAGGCTCTTTCAGTATGCATCATACCTGGCTAGTGTAGCAGCCAGTATGCATCACACCCTAAGCATGGAGCAGTCTGTATGGTTCAGTGTTGGCCAGTTCTGAGTAGTTTTTCAGGTGGAACTTCTGGGAAATGATGTAATCAGTTGACCATGATCCTTTAGGGTGTGAAACAACACTTTTAGGGGTTTAAGAGCCCTTGGTTTATCAACATATGTGATTGGGGTTGCAGTGCTCAAATATGTCTATAATAGTGGCTAAGACTTTCTTAGAAGAGTTTCCAAGATTAAGAAGACCAAGATATAAGAGATTTTCTTGTTCTCTTATTAAAGAATCACAAAATTCATCAAAAGAGGGGGACTTATAGTCTTGTCTTTGAGAAATAAAGGCTTCTCTAGTAGAATGCAAGGTGGAAATAAACATAGAGTAGGCTGGTTCCAACTTAGTATGGATGGAATAGATAAGGCTACCATCTTCTTTCTGAACCTTAACACCTTCCAAGAGAAGTCTAAGAGTCTTAAACTTGGATAAAAAATATTCAATGGAAGAAAAATTATTGGGGTCCAATGTAAGCAACTCATTTTCAAACTGATGGGCTTTAATTTCATTTTTAATTCCAAAAACTTTAGTGAGCTGATTCATTGCTTCATTAGGAGTATCAAGTTCTGGGATATGGAATCTAAAGTCTGGAGAAATATACATCCCTATCAACCCACGTTCTTGATATTGCCTATTTTCCCATTTGGCTGCCTTATCTTCATCTTGAGATTTGGTTTCTTAGCCTAAGGCTATTATGTAAAGACCTTTACTTCTAAGTAAATCCATAATGTAGGACCACCATTGGAAGTAGTTGTTGCTGTCAATAATAACTTGGCATGGAATTTCCATTTTAACATAAATTAAAGCTGTAGATGCTAAAACTAAGTGTTCCAAAGGAAGGATCTCGAAAAATTAGGCTGATTAAAAAAACCAGCTTTGAAAACGACTTCCGGATGAAGAAGTTATGGCTTTTTGAAGAAAAGTTATTGAAGATGCCAACGAAGTGCATGAATGTGTGTAAATGAATGATAATGTTATATTTAAAAAAAATCCGTCCCCTTTCCAAACTTATTCTAATTAGCTCACTTAATTTTTTATTTTTTATTTTTATTTTTTATTTTTATGTGACTCACTTTATAAATAAGTGAAAGTCACTTTTACAATGGTACGTTATGAGCTACCCACTAAATTTTAACTTAAATAAAAGATAAAGAGACTTTAGAATTATAAGTGATTCACTATATATAATGGGTGAGAACACTTTTACATAAAGTGACTTTAAAACATAAGTTACATGTGCTTTTTGAAAAAGTAACTCAACAAAAAGAAACACTTGAACTCAAGACCTCTATTTTCATAAAGTAACTTTGGACCGAGTGAGCTAGTTTAAAATGTTAGTAATTTTTGGAAAAGAGGAAGGGTTTTTTTTTTTTTAGTCAATGAAGTTTTGGGGTGCATGTTTACTTGAAAAAACTCTCTTTTGCTTACAAAACAAAAACCACAAAACCCAACACGGACATACAAAAAAAAAAATCTTACGGCTTGAAGTTAGCTTTAGCCGGAAACTAAATATTTTCCTCAATGTTTGTAATTTTTTGAGATCACATTAAGGCACGACAGAAAAGAGCATACATATGAGAAAAATCCTTCCTTTCTGTTTCTGATTTGCCCAGATCACACAGAGTCACGGGGCAAAGAGCATATGTAGAAATGGAAGGTATAGATCTAGTAATAAAAAACAAAGAGCTAAATAAACCAAAATAAACAAAGAGATGAATAGCTAGAACTACAAATAAACACTGTATACCTCTAGATCTTAAAAATGACGTAGCTAGGGCTATCAGAAACCTCTTTGCGTGAAAAAAAAGGGGTTCCTCACTGGAACAGATGCTCCTAACAAAATAGAGCAGTCCCCTCAGCCCGAAAGTAGTCAGAAACAATAGATCTAGGAAATGAAAGTCGGATGCAGTTCTACCGGCTTCAGATTTGGATCACCAATGGATGCGACCCTCAAATAGCTCCGATACCATGTAGGAATTTACAGGGTACGTTACTCAGATAGAACACCAAAGGACACCACTCACAAATAGATCACAGATCAATACACCAGTATTCTTGACATAGTTAAAACCCTCAAAGAGGGAAATAATCCACAACCTGAGCCAACGCGACCACTTTAGGTAATTTATTAATAAAAGAATGAAAATTTACATAAGCTTCTCTCATGAACGGTTACCCTACAAATGACCCTCCATGCTCTTTAAATATAGATCATGGACCAATCAGGAGTTAACCCATGGATCAAGTGTTGGTAATACCAGGGAGAGAATGAACCATTGGATCACTACATATCGTGACCGTCAGATTGTAAGTTACAAAAGTACATAGTAAGGAAACACACTTTACCTAACTCTACACTAGACCAAGTTATACTTAACTATTCCTATGTGTCGAAATATCCTAATAGTACTAGGATCTTGTTGTATCTTTTGAATGAGTGCCCACACTTCTTCATCATTCTTCCATTCATCTCTTGCTTCATTTATCCAATTTGGTTGGATAATAGAAATGGCGCAAAGAAATGCTTCCACATCCTCATCCTTTCTTGAGAGTGCATCTGCCACAACATTTTGCTTCCCTTTTTTTTAGATGATTTCAATGCACAACCCAACATCTTTGTGACCCATTTTTGCTACTCTTCTGAAGATAATATTTGTCCTAAAAATTATTTAAGACTATCATGATATGTTTTTACCTTGAAGTGTCTTCCCATTAGGTAGGGTTGCCATTTCTTAAGTGCATGTAGTATTACCAACATTTCCTTCTCATAAATAGCTTTGTGTAAATACTTTCCTTTGATTGGATGACTTTCGAAAGCAATGGGTCCTTCTTCTTGCATTAAAACAACACTAATTCAATTTCCCGAGGCATCATATTCCACAATAAAGGTTTTTGTGAAGTATGGTGTAGCTAAGACTGGTGCTTGGCATATTGCCTCTTTAAGATGTTCAAAGGCCTTGATTGCTTTTGGAGTCCATGAAAATGCATCTTTATTCAATAATGTTGTTAGAGGTGTTACTATTCTCTCATAATTCTTAACAAACTTGTGATAATACCCTGTCAACCTGAGAAATCCTCGCAGATGCTTTATGGATGTGGGGATTTTCACTTCCTTAATGGTTCTAATTTTGCTAGGGTCTATCTTAACACCTTCATGAGATACAATATGACCCATATATTCCACCTCTTGTACTCCAAAGAAACATTTGGAGCTTTTTGCATATCATTATTTCTCCTCCAATAGTTTGACCACCCTGTCAACATGTTGAACATGATCCTTCCAAGACTTCTTGTAGATTAGTATATCATCAAAAAATACTAACACAAATTTTCTAAGGAAGTGCTTGAAAATGGAATTCATCAAAACTTGAAATGTATAAGGTGCATTGGTAAGGCCAAAAGGCATGACCAAAAATTCATAATGACTCTCATGAGTTCTAAATGCTGTTTTCAGAATGTCTTCAGCATTCATTCTAATTTGATGATATCTTGAATGAAAATCAAACTTGGTGAAGTAAATTGATCCATGCAATTCATCCAATAATTCATCAATGACAAGAATGAGAAATTTATCTTTAATAGTGAGCTTGTTGAGCTCCCTATAATCTGGACACATGTGCCATGATCCATCCTTCTTGTGAACTAATACTACTGGAGTAGAGAAAGAAATTTGACTAGGTTGATTTATACCAGCCTCTAGCATTTCTGCAACCATACATTCAATTTCACTCTTTTGGGCATAGCAATATCTATAAGGCCCGATGTTTGGAGGAACACTTCCTGGAATCAAATGAATAGCATGATTATGATCACGAATAGGTGGGAGTTCTTTGGGAGTCTCAGATACCTTGGAATGATTGTCCAAGACTTTTGGGAGATTTGGAGAAATAGATGACTTCGATGTGGGAACCTCTAGTGAACATAATTGTGCAATTATGCCTCGTTGTTATTTCTTTAGAAGCTTTGTCATTCCGTTAGAGCTAATTATATTTTTCGGTTTCCTTGCCATATCCATTAATTCAACTTCCTTTCCTTCTGAATAAAAATTCATGAAAAATTCTTGAAAATTAAAAGCTATTGTACCCAAGGATTGCAGCCATTGGACTTCTAGTACAACATCATTACCACCCATTGGAATGGAAAGCATTGGGCTATTCAATACATATTCTCCCATGGATAACTTGATATTATGACACTTTCCAGAGCAATTTATGGTTCCTCCACTTGGAACCATCACTTGATACTCTGGTGTTGGATATATGAAGCAATTCAATTTCTTGGCTATCTTACAATGAATAAAAATGGGTACTGCTCGAATCAATCAACACTATTACATTTTTCTTCTTGATATGCCCTTCTATCTTGATAGTTTGAGGAGTGGTAATTCCAACTAATGCATTACATGATATGGTCGAATTCATTTCTTCTTTCCCTAGGGTTTCTTCCTGGTGTATATCCTCTTCTTTTGACGTTTCTTGTTCCTTTTATTCCTTCTCTTCACAGCCTCTGTAAAATAATTTCTTCTCAGCACACTTATTACCTTTAGTGTATTTCCTATCACAACTCTAACAAAGCCCTTCTTCTCTTTTTTCTTCCAGTTGTTGTGGTGTTAACCTTGTAGGTTGTGGAAGTCTAGGGGAAACAACACTTCCATCCTTAAAATTGTGAGTGGTAGGCTTCCTTGTTGCCATAATTTTGCTTTCCATTTTTCTTTCCAACCTGAATGCCTTCTCCAATGAATCAGGTTCTTAAAGGCGAACCTCACCTTGGATGTTATCCTTTAAAGTCCCTATGAACACATCAATCCTATGCTCCTCTAGAATATCTTTTACCCTTATATTCAATTTTTGGAAGTCAATGTGCTCCATCATTGAACCCTTTTGTTTGATATTTATCAATTGGCTAAAAAAATGTTTCTTTTTGTATCCTCATAATGTGCTATCATTTCATTTGTAAAAATTACCCAAGTGACAATTTGTTTACGAGAGCAAAGCCATCGATACCATACAAACTGATTTGGTTCCCAATATAAAGTTGCAATGCATACCCTTTGTTTGTTTTGCACATTATGGAGATCAAAATATTGCTCCATCTCTAGTATCCATGTTACAGGATCCTTGCCATCAAACTTACTCATATCGATATTTGGAACATGATGGGTCTTTGATCCAACATTAGAGTCATGAAATCATGATTAACATTTACGTTGTTCTCATCATGAGTTTCCTCTACTATTCTTTCACCATTAATAATAATTTATTGTAGAAACTTTGTCAAATATGTCCGCAAATCTTCCATCTTAGCTTCCACGCCTTTCTTTAAACCATCCATCTTAGCTTCCACGTCATTCATCTTAGATTCTATGCCTTTCGTTAAACCATCCATCTTAGGTTCCATGCTCTTTTTTAAACCATACATCTTAGCTTCCACGCCATACATCTTAGTTTCTACATCTTTCTTTCAATCATCCATCTTAGCTTTTGTTACTTTTTGTGAGAGTAAATTTTGTTGCACTTGGTGTTGTAATTTTGATATATCATGTTGCATTTCATCCTCTTATTCATGAGTCATGCTAGAGATTTCAGTTCCCTTACTAGGTGTTTCCATTTATTTCTTTGGGCATCAATTAATGAAAATAATTTTCACTATGCCCTTTGAATTCCTTCCAACTAATTTTTTAAACCAAACCTATGCAAAATTAAAAAAAAACTACACACCTTTTTTCACTTTGTGGGATCTCCATATTGAATCTGCTGTATCTCTATAATTTCGGATCTCCAAGGTTTGAAATTGCTTCTTGTGGTATCCTTATAAGTCTTGTTTCTAACCCCACAAGTCTGATCAAGATTGGATTCTCGAATGAATAGTTATGCCAAATCTCCCATGATGACCTGATTATAGACTAGTTTAGTAGAGTGAACTTGTATGATGTTCCATGTGTCACTATTTCGACCTTAGGACCTAAATCCAATACACAAAAAACTACAATCCATCCTCTTTCTGTAACTTCTTACGAAATTTCAATCTAATGCTCAGAAAAACCGTTATGACGATTTTCCCAGGTCACCTGTTTGAGATATAATTCAGGATCCTGCAAAAACCCTAAATTCCTTGGATCATATCCCCAAAAATATAGTGAGAAAGGAACTAAAATTCGGACCCATGGTTCAAAGAGATTTCGTCTCAAATGGGTTTTGTTTTTAGCTTCTGAAACATCACAAAAACAAAGTTATAGCGAAAATTCCACGATTACACGTTTGGAGCAGTGAAACCCTAGAATCCAAATCTCCGATACTAAATATTATGAAACTAGCTCACAAAAATATAGATCAACGACTTAGAAATTAGCCTCTTCGAGGGGGAAACCTCCTTCACATTACACAAATTAACAATTCTTGGATGATACAAATGACAAAACCTCCTTTCTATAAGTAGGAGTCTAAGGGGTCACAATTTAACCAAAGCCGACATAACAATAATAATATAAGGGTACAAAAATAACAATAGTGGGCTTCTATGGGGCACACTAATAAAAATATTGGGACAATAGGGGCAGAAAAATAATAATAAGGGCTACAATGACAATAATAATGGGGGAATTACTAGTATTATAGGGACCTAACATAGTACCCGAGAATCATTCATCCCCTGGTGGCAAGAATAAAGGTATGGATGGCTTCATGAAGGCTTTGTTGGAGGCATGTTTTCACCATGAATTTCATTGACACACACTTGACACATATCTGGAGAGATGGTTACGTGGCTTACATTACCACTTGTGCTATCGTTGATGGAGCACCCTACTCACAACACAAAACCAAAGCTTGCACCACAATGATAGATGATATGATAGATTTAGAAGATGAAATTCCCTATTGTAAGATGTCCAAGGAATTAATTATGGTGAGGCAGGGGTCAAACAAAGCATAAAGGAGAAAATGTTCTACATTGCAAGACATCCAAAGCATGACATATGGTGGGGAGAGAGCCTTAAGGAGAAACACCTTTCTTAGAGAGATGACATGGCACTAAAAGCATTTAAATGGTCAAGGTGATAACTTGATGAGGAATGTTCCACTCCAAGGGTGAGGAGAATGATATTTTTCTTTCATGATCATAAATCTACCCGCTTAAAGAGCTGCATAATCTAGCTCCTTTTGAGTTGATTTGTCTTTGTAGTTTTTGGAAAGCACTGGTTCGTTTTTCATTTTTTTACTCTCATATTATTGTTTATGCCTGGTACTCCATTTGGTCTTTGAATTTTTGAGCTAAAGCTCCTACTATTCAGAATGTCTGTATCTTTATGTTTTATGGTGTTGAGAAATCCAGGGCATAACAATTAGGTGATTTCTCATCTAATGATAACTGTTTGTGAATTATTTTTATTTCTTTAGATTAGGATCTTCTCTTTACTTATATTATTATAATGTTCTTATTCATTAAACAACTACCAATGCATAAACGATAAAGAGACAAGAGACACAAAATATAGGTGATCATCCAGGGCCAAAACCTCTCCAACTTGAGAGGAAAACCCAAATGAATTCTTCTTCTAATAGAGACATCAATTGATGAATACCAAGACCAATACCCTTGACTCAACAACCTCTCTAAGACCAAGTCAAATTACTTCAAGTCAGAGTTAATCCTTTGATAATTCAATTGCAATTTATTCTTTAATGTTTAGCCTTCACTCCACCAACAAAGATCTGAAATTTTCAACCTCCTTGACTGTAATCTTCAAACTTTTGCAGTGGACTATTCTTATTGCATGTGTGACAAATTTAGGGTAAATTCTATCCTTTATTTCTTCGCTTAAATAGAGAGTATTTCTATGTTAAATTGGCATGAAGTATAGATAAGTTTATTGCCTTAACTCTAACTCTTGAAGTTTTACAATTCAAGTTCTCTGCAATATGTGTATGCCCTAACCCTTCCTCACACGTGTGACATACTTTACCCAAAACAGAATTTGCAACTTCTTTGATTTTCCCCTCGATCTCAATCTCTTTCCTTCACTTGGATATAGGGATTATATTGACCCCTTGATCAAACTCCTTGTTGTTCTTGTTGTGTGTTACTTGAATGAGGCCGAGTGCCCTATATATAGGCTTCTTCCTTCATTTTGTAGTCTGAATTGACTACGTTCTAGGCTGACATGTCTCCTTGGTGTAGGCTCATTGCTCCATCTAAAGGTGAACTTGGTAGACATGCTTGATCTTGGCCTTGGAGGGTCTTTTGAATATTACAATGACTCATATACATATGTAACATGCCCAAGAAGGGTCCTTCATAAATGACATTTACTCAATTGACTTTTATGACCAATCCTTAGTGCTCACAATGGGAGCCTAAACTAAAAATAAAATTCTGTGATCATGAAACCCATGATTCAAGCATTACAAAAATAATTTTATTTTTCTTCTTTACATAAAATCATATTTACACATGTCATTATGAAAACTGAACCTAGTTACACTTTTCAACACTCCCTCTTAACTAGGGAGGTATTCATAATCCATACAAAATACTTGGACATTCTCAATCAGAAGAATTCTCATAAGAAGAGTTGGATTGGTAACCCATCTATATAGAATCATATCAACAAACATTGTCACATAGCAAGGCATTGACTAACAACTCTATCTTTCCACAATATCAGAGCACAATTCTGGCGAGACCAATGATGTCTAGACACCCTCATCATTATCTCTCTCTGAACATACCCCTCCAACGTTCTCTTAGATTATGTTCCTCCAGGACTATTCTTATCTTGGATTCCCAGTCCTCAAAGAATATTGGTACTCTATGACTACTCTTATCTTGGATGCCCTAACTCATCCTCAAAGAGAATCATATGCCAGATGTTTACCCAATCCTCCATTTTGTCTTCCCAAGTGAAGACAAGAATGATGTGTTTATCTCTCCCTCTCAACTTAGGGAGGACATACCAATTCCAATGAAGGAATGTTCTCATTCCTACAGAGGGAATGTACCTAAGCTCCATCTTGGCTTAGGAATTCGTTTCCAAGTTTCTACCAAGTTAGTAACTTGTTTCTAGGCTCCCTTTTAATTAAGTACCTACAACAACTCTTTAGGTGAAGATGATGGGACAAACAAATACTTGAATAAATCCTCCTCACGATGTCATGAACTTCTTTTCTTTATTCAATAGTCTTCATGTTTTGGGACTTCTTCGTAGGGAACAAACATCCATCACTTTCATCCATGAGTCAGTCATGTCATTATTCTTTTCATCAGAAAGTGATCCATCAGTTCATATCTGGCCTTCCTTCATGCCATGTTTCCTTCTTCATGCGATGTTTCCTTAAGGATATTTCATCCTACTACATGGACATCAGTGGTGGACGACATCCATAACTCTTCCCTTGGAAACCCTGCATTAGTCCATCCAAATATCATTCAAAAATAAGGAATGAACATTAAATCAAGGTTACCTTTGCGTTGTTCTTTCATCATGAGATATTCTAGTTCACATCAGCATCCTGCATACACATTGACACATCTCTAAAAGATATATACTGTCAAGGGTCCCTTTCTTTTTTAGAGTTCATCAAAGTCTTCATATATTTCATGGAGATATACTAGTCAAATATCTCAGTCCTCGGATGTTGATTTCCTTTTCTATAGTTTGATATTTCATAATCTCTTCCTTTCTTTCTTCACACATTTGCTTTTAGGAACTTTGAGTCAGAGTCCTCTAATTTTTTCAACCACCTCATATTTCACATGAGGACATATTATGTTGATTTCATCTAGACAATGTGTGACCCATGTATTCTTGCATCATTTCAATGGAGGATACCCTTTATTTTTATCATTTTCTCGAGATAGAGTATGTTACCTGCAACCTTATGATGTGACTTTACAATATCGAATACAAGAACACATGCCTCATTTTTCTTTTAGGCCTTTTAGACTTCCTTCAACAACTTCCTTGATTGAAATAACTGTTGAAATATGTAACTAGGTTCAATGTTCATAAATTTATTTGAGATGTACTTATCAAAAGAATGAAGAAAATAACAATAATAATATTATTATTATTATGACTTATTAATGCATGGGTTTCATGCTTGGGTCATCATGATTTAGGTCAAAGTCCCCATTGAGGACTTCTAGGATTTATTTTGAGTCATTAGAGTTATTGTACATTAAAAGATACCCTTCTTGGGCTTTCGAATAATGTAAAAAGAATGATTTTTGAGTCAAAAATGAATTTAGTCTCCTCCACATCAAGTCGGCCTCAAGAAGATAAATTCAGCCTCAAGACAAGTAATTCGACCTCCATGGAAGGCTATAAATACAAGGCAATCCAAATTCATTTGGAGCATCTCACTCTTCCAAATCTAGTTCGATCTCCGAAGCTAGAAGATAGGAAGTGCGAAGTTGGTAAAGGGATAGAAAAAGAGTTGGAAAGAAGTGTGAGTTTTGAGAAGGAGATAGAAGACCTCAATATTGAAATTTTGGGACAAATCTCACTCACTTCTGAGGTGTATTAAGGGAGATCGAATTCTTCCAAGTCCGGACGAAGTTGTTGTTGCTACTACTACTGGGTTGAAGCTGCTACTAGGTCGAAGCTACTGCTGATGCTGCTAGGTCGAAGTTGCTTTGAAAGGGATATCATATGAAAGAAGTATTAAGGGCGAACTTGGTGTGGAGGAAGTCTCTGTTTGGGTCTAGATTCTTGGATTATCTCAAGAAACTATTGAAGGAATATTTGTTGACTGGGTTTTCCCCTAGATAGGGTTTTTCCCTGGCTGTTCACCTACATCTGTTTTCCTTGTGTTATTGTTTTGGTAATTTCTTGACGAATTAAAAGATAAGAGAATATAAATATAAAAGAATCATAAGTAATTATCTATATAATAAAATATTTTTTCCTTTATGATTTTCTAACATGGTATCAGAGCTAAGTTGAATGAGGAAAAAGGAAGTCTTGGGTATCTACTAGAAGGGATCTAAAGGATAGATCCAGGGATCATATAAGGAGCTCTTATAAGAGAAGAAAATCACTATCTTCAAGGAAAATTTCTAAGACAATAAGGAGTAAGAACAAATTGGAAGGATCATCAAACTATAGATCTTGGAAGAAGAGAATTGACCTCATTCTTGAAAAGAACAAGGTCTTAAATTTGGTCAAAGGAAAGGTGAAGAAACCTACTGAAGAATCCAGTGATGTAGACAAAGTGAAGTATAGAGAATTGGAGATATTGTATATTGTTGAGAATTTAGGGAGGGAATGATTTATTTCATAATTCTCTTACATGATTACTACTTGTGTGCATCGTATTATCTTAGTTCCTTATTACAATGTGCGTTCCATACATCAAATAACAACAAATCAATAAGTCAGTGACACAATTTTTAGGCTTTCAAGCCAGGGCTGAAACCTCTCCTCTTGAGAGGAAAACCCTTCAATCTCTTCTTATAGATGTTTAGTTGACGAATACCAAGACCCTTAATAATATTACTTAACTCAATATTACCTCCAAGATGCTTGTCACTATCCCCTGCACTATTTAGCCTTCAAACCACAGTCTTCGATCTTTATGTCATTGTACTCCTCAATATTTTGGTCTCCTTATACCTTTGACGTCTTGTCATAGTCCTCAACTTCTCTTCCTCTACTGCCATAGATCTTCACCTCACCATGAATAAGTTACTTCACTATCATTACACAGTATTGAGACAATCCTTTATATTCTTCACTATACTGATGATGATGAGATAGACTTCCACCGAGAGATGATAGGTATATATATAGGCTTCATTGAGAGCTATACGATGTGTATCCAGACTTCACGTATATATTTTCCTATATATATATATATAGATATATAAGAGACAAACTTCACCGATACTTCTTGAGATATGTGGTAGCTTCGTTCACTGTATATTGTGTCACTACTTATTCGTTGTCTTGTTTAGATATGATTCGAAGTCTTGTTGGTGTAATGCATCGTCACGTTTTATATATATAGGCCAGCGTTGGTTGATTAGTCCGACATGAAAGCCTTAAGCTAAGCCGACGTATCATACAAGGTGATCACTGTCTTTATTTAGCCGACTTGCAAGGGGACAATGACACTCATTATTGGAGCATAGATATTTTATAACATGATTTCTATAATACTTATTTTAAGACATAAAATACTAAAGAAATCAAGAAGAAGTCTTTGACCTATGGTAAACACATCTTGCTCATGAAACCCATGATGCAAGGAATAATGATAAGTCATTTAGTTTCTTATCTTATAATTACAAGTCATAATGAAAACTGAACCTAGTTACATTTCCTTTAACACTCCATCTTAACTAGGGAGGTATTCATTAAATGGTACATGGCTATTCTTAATACTAAAGAGATCTCATAAGAAGAGTCAGACTAGTAATCCATCTGTATAGCATCATTATAACCAACATTGCCACATAGCAAGGCCTTGACTAACAATTTTATCTTCAATAGATCAGAGCACAATGTTGGTGAGACCAATGATTATAGACACCTTTATCATTGTCTCTCAAGGTATATACCCACTCAAGTGTTCACTAAGTATGACCTTCTAGGAATATTATTATCTTGGGTTCCTAACCATCAAATAATATCGGTCCTCTTGCCTACTCTTGTCTTGGATACCCTACACATCCTCAAAGAGCATTAGATGCCAAATGATTACCCAATCCTCCATTATTTCTTCAAAGTGAAAACAAGAATATTGTGTTTATCTCCCCCTCTCAACTAGGGAGGATATCATGTGTTTACATTTCTCTTCATGGCCTTCACCTAGACTTACATCTATTAGTCCTTGTCTAGTGCATGACCCACAAAACAGAAAAACACAACTGTCACTCCTTTTTAGTAAGGGGTGATCCAGTCCAAGCTCCCTCTTGATCAAGGACCTGTCAGAGCTCCTTCTTAGCTAGGGACTCTTCTATACATAAACAACTTCTTCTTTGTGGGCCCTTCAGCTTCTTGATCAACTTCTCTCCTCGATGTAATGAAAATCAGTTGAGCTTCTTCCTTGTAGGGAAACAACCGTTGATCACTTTCCACCTTAGTTCATCACGTCATTCCATTCTTCATGAAAAGTGACCTTCTTCATATCTAGAACCTTCGTCATATGGCTACTTCTTCATCACGCTTCTTCTATTCACCACATGAATGCTAGTTGTACTTGTATTTACACTCTTGTTTGAGTGGTCATGCATGAACTTATCCATATATTTTTCAAAAAATCAAAACATATTAAATCAAGTCATAGCTTACGAGATGAATCTTCATCATGACATATTTCTGTAGGTATCAACATCCTACATACATGTTAATACATCTCCCAAAGATATCCATTGTCCAGGATCTTCATCTTTTTCATTAGAGTCTTCATATCTTTCCAGGAAATTTTCTAGTCAAGTCTTCCTGATATTTTGGATGTTGATTGCCTTCATTAGGGTTTCATTTCTCATGATCTCTTCCTTCCTCACATATTTCATTCCTCGTAGATTTCAATCATAGTTTCTTCATTGTAGTCAACCACCTTATACTTCATATGAGGACATATTATGTTAAGGTCATCTAGTGTGAATTATGTCTTCCTGTATCCTTTCAGAGGAGGAGATACTTTTTCTTTTTTTATCACGCCTCTTAAGATATAAGCAATGATCCATGTTAACTATAGCCATATGACATGCCATTATAATATTAAACACAAGCATACATACCTTATTTTACCTTTAGGTCATCGAGGCTTCTTCCAACAACTTCCTTGATTGAAATATCTTCAATCCCTTGATCTGCTTTAGGTAATCATATCATCATCCATGAACTCCATATGTTGGAGTTCCTATTGAAACACTTACTTCATCCCTAAATCAATGAATATTCTAGTGAAGATTCTATCAGAGAATCTTGAGCATCTTAAAGATCCCTATCCACCAAATGTTTCCATTTTGATGCATGATGAGTTTTATTCAAATGTTTGAGTTCTGTAAAGTTTTTGCCTACATAGTGCCTTATTCTAGGTGTGGCAGGGCCCACCATCATCTGGGAGAAAGCTTCACTATTAGTTCGTAGGTGTATAGTTGTGTGATAGCTCATTACATTCATTTTCTATCTAGTTATTGTATGAATTGGCTAAGGTTTATTGTGAAAATGTGTGAGATATTCCATTTGATTTTGGATTGATCATAATCATTACAACCTCACATTCGTTGATAGATAACATGAGAAAGAATTCAGAGTGCATAGACTACCATTTTTCATATAGACTATGCGTAAATCTTCAACACAGAGCTATTATTTGTTCCTCATAAAAAGTTGAGTTCATTTTAATTACCATCAAACTATTCTTTAATCAGAACATGGCTTGAATTATAACATTTGCACACACTATTTCATAGGACATGTTGAGTATTTTGAATGAATCTCTTCTTGAATGCATCGAATAGTTAACTTATGATTTGTTTGAAGAATTGTATGAGCGTGAGTGTGGATTGCCTTGTGTATAATTCAGAGATTAATTTATGGTATGAGGTTTTGATTGTGTTTTCAAACAAATTCGAGTTTAGTAGGAATAGGTATTTCGTTTTCCATTTCCACAATTTGAATTGTTTGATTCGTTTCAGGAATTATGATTTAGTTTTCACAATTTGGTTTATTTTAAATAATTTCCTTCAAGAGCATTGATTTGAGTTATTAAATTATCATAGGATAATTTAGATCCATTCTCACATAATAGAATAAGATTGATTTTTGTTTTCAGTACTGTAGTATAAATATTGGTTTCAAGCATTGAACTGTGTGGTTTATATTCCTAGTATGATTTGATTCTTCACATTGCCTCGAGTTGTTTGAATATACTTACTTCTAGGATAGATTAGATTTCCATACAGTAGCATAGGATTTTATTTTATAGCAACAAGTTTATATAACTGTTAAAGATTTCATTTTGGTAGAGTTAGTCTCTGTAGTAATTCAAAGTGAAGTTTGGAAGGTGTTTCATTTCCAAGTAAAAGTAGTTTGGTTTGAATGGGTTTAGCCTCCTTATCATATTTCATTATAAGTGAATAGATGCTTGGTCTCTTTAATGGCTAGAAGTTTAAATCCTCGCTTAAGATTTGTAGTTGGAGCGAATTTCATTGAGCCTTTGGTTTCAGTAAGATTGTTTTTTGATTGCAGAGGATTAGAATAAGGAACAAAGTGGATTTAATTAAGTAGATTTATTTCAGATTGCTTATGTTTTTTAAGAATGAGATGAGTGCTAGATTGCTTAATTAGTATTGTTTCTTTTCCATCATTCTGTACTTAATGATCAAAGGAAAATTGCATACTCTAAATTTAATCTTGAACCAAAAATGTAGTACAACTCATGCTAATGAGTCCTGGTTGACAATTAAATATCAGGAGATTTAATCACTAATTAAAACTCTCAACATTTTGGTGCTGTTGCAGAGTTTCAAGGGTATTGTAGTCAGTCAGAGGGCAACACAAGTACGGTAAGATGTGAGTGAAGATCCACACATCCACTATTGTGGGGTTACTCAAAAGTTTGATCGTCTTTGCTTATCCTTGAACTTTTATTTCATTTTCTTTATGCATAGAAGTAGAAGTAGGCCTAGGGATAGTCAAAGTAGATTTATTTCTAGTTAAAAATTTCCTACAACTTTTGGTCCAACAACCACACCAATCACTAATCCTATCAATCAGCATGCAGGAATAAAGTAAGAAGAAGGAGGTGTTGACAACAAAGTGGCTTTGGAGAGGGAGATGTAAATCAAAACGATGAAACAATTGAACATATTATTTTTGGAAGTACATAAGGAATTATACTAGAAGAACCAGTCCCAGATCTAGAATCAACTAATATCTAGGACCATCCTTCAGTACCTCTTGTTGACCAAGTAATTATTAGCAGGTCTCTTCAAGAATATGTAGTAGACATGGCCAACCAAGGAGGAGAGAACATAAATAATGAGGAAATTCTGGGACAAGAATAAGGTCAACGTCATAACATATTTGGATAGAACAATGAGGAACGTCAGGGGAAAGGAGAAGGCCCACATCACAACCCATTCGGAGGGAACCATGAAGGAATGAGGGGAGGACCAGAAGAAGAGGAAGAAGAAGAAGAAGAAGAAACCACGTTTGGGTTTCCTATTCATGATGTAACCAGGAATATCACTATGAAAAACATACCAGTGTCATCTCTTTCGCTCTTCTAAGGTAAGTCCTCCAAAGACCTAGATGCCTTCTTATTTGAATTTGAAATTCTATGTAGGAGTTATAATTATTATGAGGATGCACATAAGCTCAAGCTATTCCTAGCCACCTTGAAAGATGCAGCCCTTAGATGGTTTATGAGCCTAGGTGAACATGCCATATACACGTAAGATGATATGAAGTCCGTCTTTTTCAAGAAATACCAAGACTTCTGCAAAAGTAGGGATGTGAACGATATTCATAGGATGCAACAATTAGAAGATGAGAACCTAGAAGAATATCTTGAACATTTCTTTTATAATTTCCATAAATCCTGGGGGCCACATCTAGATGAGAAGATTGTCAGAACTATCTTTTTAAAGGGGGATGAGAGATGAATGTATCAAAACCTAAATCTTAAAAGTGGTGGGGATATTTATAAAAATCCTTTTGCTGAAGTGGCTGAACTATGTCACACTTACTCATGAAGTCAGGCTAAAGTAGGCAAGAAGTTCCATGAAAATTCTCGAGATTATGTGTCAAGAAATCAGAAATATGTACCCAATGCTTTCACTAGAATGGAATTAGGAAACTTATTGGAAAAATTCAAAACGAATATCCTAAACACTATTGGTAACCAACTTGACACAATAAAACTAAAAAATAAACAAGAAGATGAGAGGGCTACCATGGCAATATTTTGTCCTAAATGTCGAAACGAGCATGCTGAGAGGGAGTGTCCCATTAATGTTATTGAGGTTTGTGGGATCCATGATTTAGAACATGAAACCGAGAAGTGTTCATCTCTTCTCGGTTTACAGGCTATCTATAAGGGTAATGCCGAAACAAATGATTTTCCACAAACAAGCAAGAAACCCTCTTGGAGGAGCCCAAATCAAAACATGTTTCAAGATCCTGGTTTTCAAGCCTGTGCTCAAAATCAACCCTGGAGTTTCCAGCCATCTTATCCTCCTTGGTTTAATCCTCAATCACAAAACACTCCTTGGAATCAATATTGGAGGGGAAATCCTTATGGAAATACTTTCCAGCCACATAACCAATCCTATTCTCCATACTCAAACATGCCTAGTATGTCCTACAATCTGAACATTCAACCTTATCAGCAGGGGTATAACCCAAATCATTATCAACAACCCTCATTGCCTCTTCCACCTTTCCACCAGCTTCTACCTGTACCATCTAACCCATCATCCTCGTAGGCACCACCATCATTGAGCCCACCTCGTCTTACTTTGTTGCCTACGCAACCCATAGCTAATCCAAACCATAATAAACAACCTCAGTATTTACAAAATATAGAAGTACAAACTTATCTTACCTATATGATTACTACTATCCCAATAAATGAGATTCAACTACGATATGGGAAAACAGTCAATAAGGAAAAATCAACTGTCATTATTCAGGAGGAGGCCCCTCAAGGAAAAACTGAAAATCACATTCAATAAGAAAAACAAAAACAAAGAGAAGAACCAAATGAACCTCCTTACCTAGAAAGATTACTTGTTAATAAGGAAGAGATCCTAATTGAATATGATTTAGAATATGAATTAATGAATCTTTGTATTAAAATTCCACTATTACAAGCCATTAGGGACATTCCTATCTACACTAAAATCATTAAAGACCTCTGTATTAAGAAACTGGGAAGAAAAGGACACAAGAACCAAAATGTAAAAGTCATGAGTGAAATGTCCAGAATGATCTTAGATTTACCATTAAAATATAGCGACCCAAGAAATCCCGTAGTGACCATCGAAATCAATGGAGTACTTCTACCAAACACCCTTGTAGACTTAGGAGCAGCGATTAATGCTATGACTTTCGAAACCATGACATCTTTACAATTGCAAGGGATCAAACCTACACCTATTATTTTAGAATTGGCAGATAAATCCATTATTAAAGCCATGGGAACTCTAGAAGTCATAGTAGTCACCATTGTTTCCTGGAAATATCTCATTGATTTCATTGTCATTTCTCCTAAAAAACCAAGACACCCTGTAGTCCTAGGACTCCCTTGGTTAGTTACTGCAGATGCTATGATAGGGTGTCGAAGTGGAGAAATGGTAATTTCCAATGGATTATATAATCAAACCTTGTCAAATTTCCCCCTTGCTCAAACTTCTGTTGAAGTATCCTTATGGGTAGAGATTCCTTATGGAGATGAGGTTTATATGTTTCCTTTATTATCATTACAATCTAGAGGACTCCAGGAACAATCAAAAGATCATATTTTGCAACAATTTTTATCTGATCGTTCTTATATTGATTATCCTATTTCTTTTACTAGTTATTAACATGTTTTCAGTAATGATTTTTCAGGAAGCTTGTCATCCAGCTATATTTGTCTCATTCACAACAATATAGGACAATGATGAGCTCACTATCGAACCAGTTGAAATCAGTGAAGGAAAAGTTTTATACTCTGGAAATGAACTAAATGAAGAACAAAAGCAGAAATTGTTGAGCATGGTTCAAGAACAATATGAAGCTTTCACCTGGTACTATTTGGACATGAAAGACATACACCTAGATACATGAATCCACCACATTACACCAATGAGGAGATGAGACCAATTCGGTAGCCGCAGAGACGCATGAACCCACCCTTGAAATAAATTGTAAAATATGAGTTGTAGAAGTTATTGGTTGCATATTTTATCTATCCTATTTCAGATAGCAGATGTGTGTCACCTTTGGTGGTGGTTCCGAAGAAGAACGGTAAGTGGAACATATGTGTTGATCACAGGGAGTTAAACAAAGCCACCCTACAAGATTACTTTCCGCTATCATTTATAGAGCAGGTACTTGACACACTCTCTAGTAAGAAGTAATTCTCTTTTCTAGACAGGTACAACGGGTAAAACCATATTCAAATAGTTGAGGAAGATCAAGAGAAGACCACTTTCACTTGCGCTTGGGGTACCTATGCCTATCGAGTTCTTCCTTTTGGCCTTTGCAATGGCCCAACCACCTTTTAGCGAGCTGTCCTAGCCATCTTTCATGACTTGATCCATGGCTGTGTAGAAGTCTATATGGATGAATTTACAATATATGGAGATGATTTTTCCCAAGCTCTGGAAAATCTAGAAAAAGTGTTGATTCAATGTCAAGAAGCCAACCTAGCCCTTAACAGTAGTAAGTGTAAAATGATGCAAAATAAGGGGATAGTCTTAAGCCATCATGTTTCATTTGAAGGAATCAAAGTCAATCCAGCCAAGATTGAGGTAAGCTCGCATATTTCAATTCCTAGTTCACAAAAAGAGGTAAGAAGTTTCTTGGGACATGCGGGTTACTATCGTCAATTTATTGAAAATTTTACAAGAATTGCAGCACCTTTATTTAAATTATTAACTAAGGATGCTGACTTTGTTTGGAATGATGATTGTCGACATGCTTTTCAGGTATTAAAAGGTAAGTTTTCCACTACTCCAGTATTGAGAGGACCAAATTTGTCCTTTCCATTCCACATTTGCACAGATGCTTTCGATACCGCACTAAGAGAAGTCTTATGACAAAGGGAAGATCACTCTCCTTACACTATTTATTTTGTTAGAAAGAATCTTTCTCCTGCTGAACTAAACTATATAGTTACTGAAAAGGAATTTTTAGCAGTTTTTCATGCCATTAGCAAATTTAGACATTACATAACCGGTTATAAGACCTTTGTCCATACTGATCATTCTACCATTAGATTCTTAATGAACACACCTAGCACTAATGGTAGGATCACTAGATGGTTGTTTCTTTTGCAAGAATTTAATATAACTGTGATTGATAGGCTTGGACGAGATAATTTGGCA
Source organism: Pinus taeda (assembly GCA_000404065.3). Taxonomy (NCBI): domain Eukaryota; kingdom Viridiplantae; phylum Streptophyta; class Pinopsida; order Pinales; family Pinaceae; genus Pinus; species Pinus taeda. The sequence goes on from APFE031267654.1 coordinate 110,810, forward strand.
GCTAACTTCTTGTCTCGAATGAATGTCATGTAGGGAAATGTACCAAATCCAGTACTAGATGATTTTTCGGATGAAGAATTGTTTGCTATATCTACCATTACTCCATATTTTTCATATGTTTCCAACTACCTGGTGTCAGGGAAGTTGCCTCAGAATCTGTCTACCAGGGAGAAACATAACATCATACATCAGAGTGCCAACTAATCCTGGATCGATGGAGACTTGTTCTACATTGGACCCGGATTGATCATGAGGAGATGTATGCGAGAAAATGAGATATTTGATGTGTTGAAGGCCTGCCGCAGTGAGCCTTGTGGGGGGAACTTTGCAGACAAAAGGAACACATACAAAGTCCTTCGTACCAGGTATTATTGGCCCTCACTTTTCAAAGATGCCAAAAATTTTGTATCCAATTGTGACAGTTGTCAGATGATGGAGAGGCCAGTTCCTTTGGACAAGATGCCCCTTCAGACACAAATATCAATAGAACCTTTTGAGAAGTGGGCATTAGATTTCGTAGGATCTATCTCCCCCATGTCAAATAAGAAAAAGTATATTTTAGTTTGCACCAACTATGTTATGAAGTGGGTGGAAGCTAAGGCTTTGTATGCTGCACCCAAGAAAGCAGTTGTGGAATTCCTTTTTGAAGACATTTTCACTAGATTTGGAGTACCCCGGGAGATTGTTACTAATCAGGGCACACAGTTCACATCGAAATTGGTTAAGGTTCTTGTTACCACTCGTTACCACCCCCAAGCTAATGGGTAGGTGGAGTCCATAAACAAAGTGTTAGAATCCATCTTAACCAAGACCATTCAGTTACATCATAGGGATTGGGCCGACAAGTTGTTGGAAACATTATGGGCTTACCACATAACTTGGAGGAACGTGATAGGGCACACTCAGTATGAGTTAGTTTACGGTAAACATGTGCTGTTGTCTATGGAGTTCCAAGTGAAAACATTTCAGGTTGCCACTTAAATCAGGATGAATCTTAATGAAGCCCAAGAACAAAGGTTAATGTAGCTAAATGAGTTGGACAAGATTAGACATGATGCATTCCATCAAACCATGTTGGTGCAAGATCAAAGAGCTCATTGGCATGATAAGTTTATTAAGAAGAAAATTTCCTTCCAGGAGATTAGGCCTTGCTCTATGATAGTATGTTCAAACAGTTCAAAGGAAAATTCTCCACTAGGTGGTTAGGTCCCTACGAGATGGATGAGGTTTTAAAAAAAAATTTAGTTCACATTAAAACTATTGATGGCAGTCGTACCTCTTTTGTAGTAAATGGCCATCGACTCAAGATTTATCACCAACCGCTCTCCCGACAACAATTTCTGTAGGAGGTAAGAATAGATTCAAAGATGGAGTTGGTCCATGAGAATGATCAGCCTCTTGCTGGTTCATTTGGTTGATTTATTTTATTTATGTATATATATACATATAGAATAATCAGCAGGCTGCCATTTTCTATATCTTTAGGTGTTTCTCCCCATAGCCCATGTAGAATAAAGGAGAAATCTATCTTGGGTAGGTTTATTCCTTTAACCAGACTTGATAGATTGATTATGGAAAAATATCCCTTTTGGAGTCTTCTTTGGATGTCTTTAGACTTTCAAAAAATTGAAACTCCTGAGCAGTTACTGATCCAGGATTGTAAATACTACATGAAACAATAGTAGCCAAGGGATTCCTTGAGTACAGATTTATTCTTTTCTGGCCTAAAGGAAATATTTATGGAAAAGAAAATGCCTTGGAGTCTTCTTTGGGTGGTTCGGATTCTCTAAATATGACAAGCTTGAGCAGTGGATGCTTTAGGCTCGTTAAAATTATAGAGCAACAGTAGTTAGGGATCTATTGGGCATATAATTATTCTTTTTCGGGCTCAACATAATACTTACGGAAAAGAAATCCCCTAGAGCTTTCTTGCTGCCCATTTCAAGATCTCTAAATAAGAAATGCCTCAGGCAGTCATCATCCTAGGCCTAGTTAAAATCCATGGGGTGATAAACATGTTTTACTTATCTTCTAAAAGGCAACAATCAACACATTACATGGAATTGAGAAAATAAATTTCCAGATTACGTATTCTACACTCTGTACTTAGCAACTTTCTGTACTATACTATGTAAAATTATAGTTTGCTATTTTGGATGTATTATGAGAACAACATTTTTTTTTTGTGAGAGCATGTTTGGTGATATGTTTCATTTGCATAAGGATCACTTCCTAACCAGTGTACATTTCTATTATCAACCAAGGATGGTCATCTCTACAACTCAGTAATCTATATGGCACTATGCAAAGAGAAATTTACAGGTTATGTACTCTACTTCTGTACTTAACTATGTAAAATTAAGTTCTGCCATTAAAATTACATTTCTAGAATAGTGTTTACAGAGCACACTTGCAGCCTAAGTGTCATTCCTATTAGCATTATTTTCTGTTTAGTACCTTGCTACTATTATAGAGTTGGGTGATCTCCACAAAATTATTACCCTATATCATTATAAGTTGGATCACGCATGTGCTTACAGCATGAGTAGTTGAAATGTATGCTATATGTTATGAACCTCTCCTAAATTATGATCATAACCCCTTCTTCCTTTCCTACTGCCATCCTATATTCCTACTATACTCCTATAATCCTTTAATCCTATATTCCCTTCCATCTTGTATAATCATATACTCCTTCGTCCTCTCCCCACTACCATCTCATAGTATCTCTGATCAATCATGATGGCTCGTGCAAGCTTTCACTCCACCTCAACACCATCACTCCACATTGTTTACATGTGGGTCATTGCTATCATTGCATTTCAAATCCCATGCTTCCCTTAATTTGTAATGATCAACTCCATGTTGTAATTCAGCCGAAGTTTTGAGATGTTGGGAGCGATTTAAATAGGGACCGAGGAATTGTTGTTTAACAGAGAAGAAAATTTCATTTCAGTATTGCAAGGGTGCATTTGTAACTGATTCGTGGTGCCAGTTGACATGGGGGCCAACCGTCATGAACCTACATTCATCTAGTTTGCACGTAGTCCCGAATATCAACAATGCAAAGGAGTTGTGGAGGAGCGAGGATGGATGACATTTTACAAAAATTTCAGGGCTATAACAATAAGGTTGCTCTGTCATTTTCCCAAAACTTTAATGGGGAACATGTCAATATCGAGAATTTAAGTTTCAAAGTCACTGAAGAATCACTGAGAAGAGCTAAAGGGTTGCTCTCAGAGGGTGAACCATTTTTCAAAGTTGGGTAGCTAAATATTCCAAATTGCACCATGTTCTTGAGGCCAACATATCGATCACTTAGTTGGGAAATAGGTGTATTACAGAGCTGTATAGAAGAGCAGTGGAACCCTTTGATCATGATGTTGCAGTGCTTCCTTACCTGTGAAGGAAGGTATGCAGTTGTCTTTCTTTACCATATTCATTTGTTGGCCTATTTCACTAAAGATAGCTAGATAAAAATTATGCATTTCTTGAGGTTGAGCTTACACAAGATGGCCAGAGGTGTACAGTCTGAAAATAGAAAGCCCGAAACAACCTTGTATCATCATAGTCTCATCAAGATTATAGTGGTTGCTGAACTTTGAAGGCATAAGAAATCATGGGAGGATTTCTTGGTGGAGAACTTCCCTGGGGGAGAAAGTCAGGTTAAAGAGCGACAATGATTAATGGGCCGATCCTTGAGATAGAAGATGCAACCCCCATGTCTAAATCCCAAGTAACCCCTACCTCTCCTACTGATTCTACCACCCCTACCTATGCAACCCCTCAAGAAGCAGGCCCTTCTTTGAAACATGAGGAAGCTAATATCTCTTTGAAGAATCAAGTAGGCAAGAAGCGAAAAGGTAAAAGGAATAGGGCTGAGATAGACCAACCTGAGTTGAGCCCTATGGTGGAAGAAAAAGGTGTAGAACCCTAGTCGAAGGCCCCCAAAGCTCATGATGGCATCAAGCCAAAACAAAAGTGTAGGAGAATTCTTTTTTCTACCCACAAGCCCTCGATTCCCACAGTGGAGACCTCTAGTCAAGGTTGTTGTAGAACCCACAGTATGACTAGAACTAAATACCCCATATCCAAGGTTGCAAGTTCTAAACATGTTGATATTCCATCATATCCTAATTCTGATGCTAAGAAGTTAGAATTGTCCTGTGAAAAAGAACCTATGCCCATGCTTGAAGCAGAAATCCCCGTGGATATTGCACATGACTTGGAAACGCTGTCCCCTATTCGGCCTTTGTTCAGTAGAAGTGTTACTAAAGAAAACCATCATGTTTCTTCACCAAGGGAAAGCATTAGTAAGGCACCTGGAGGTAGTGCCTTTCAGCAATCAACAACACCTGCAAAGAATCCAAATCTTGATGAGGAGGAGAACCTTAAGATCCGACTGGTCAAGCTGTAGAAGAAAATTGGTAAGCTCCAAGAAAAAGCCAACATATACAAGGTCTTGTTCCATTATGTAAGGGAAGTCAATAATCAGGTTAGGGACTCTAATATCCGATTGTTTTCCCATAATGGTGACCTGAATAGGAAAAATAGATCGTTATTGTGTTGGAAGGCGTTAAGGTTCAGATCCACTAAGAAGTTAAGTGCACAAGGACTGACTCTACAGTTAAGAAGTGTTCTACTCTAGTTAAGCATGGAATATAAGTTATGGTGAAGCCTGCTAGTCTTTGACTAGGGTTCCTTTTATTTTTTATTTTTTTGCAACCTCTTCTTTTTGGTGGATTGTAGAAGATGCATGAGGACATGCATCCAAATCGGCATGGGGGGATGTTGGTGCCTCGTTTTGTCCCGAATTTCACCACTTATCACCTCCATTTTTTCCCACTTTTGTCAAAGGAAGTACCCCTTCACCTACCTTTCCATCACCATCACTTTCCTAAACCTTGATAAAACCCTGACATGAGGTAGATGCATTACATTAGTGTCATTTTGCTATTTTTGGTTCAATTTGAGTAAGTTTGAGTTATATTCCTAATAAGATGACTAATCATTATGGGTTAAGTGTGAATATTTGTAGCAATATGGACAGGTCAACTAAAGATGGAGGGAATGCTTGTTAATAGCCTTGCTTTGTCGTTTTTGTACTCAACAACTCAATCTATGATCTGTACTCAAAATCATGGAGGCCTAGTAGACTCTTTCCACGACTTCGTACTTCTAGAGGCTTGAACAACACAGTTTAGGATTTTTATTGAGCCCAAGCTCGATATTTTCCATAGTGAAGATTCGCCATATCCTCATTGAAACAAGACCATGCTAATGTTGGCATTTGTCAGAACTCGTTGTGCCAAGGAGGGAAAAATCATTCAAGCAATCAGATCTCAAGTTTGATTTAGTAAATTCCTTGAGTTTTCCATGTATGGGTTTGTTGCCATTCTGAATGTGAATTATTTCCTATAAAGGCCAGTACTGTAATGAATTAGAATTAGTTATTGGTGCAAGCTATTAAGTTATCAAGTTACTGTTCAGACATCATTATTTGTAATTGAAGAATTTGTTCTGGTTAATACCATGGCTATGCTTTGAGCCAAATCATTTTGAGTTATGGTTTATTGTGAGTCCTCAATTTGAATGTCTTAAATGTTTCTTTTACTGCGAGTCATTTAAAGCTGCAACATCTCGTTTCACGGATATCCCTCAAACCTAATCAATATCTAACCAGATAATCAAACTCTAACCAGATAACACACATGTGATACAGTAGCCGGAAAGATAAAAATAACAGTGATGCATCATACAATAATGTCTACACGGAACATAAGCAGATACTCAAGAAATGTAGAGAGAAATGCTAAGCCATTTTATTATACTGAGTAATGGAAAGAGTACAAGAGGTGATTAGGAAGATAGCACCTCAACTTGCACAAGGCAAGTGAAGAAATGCACTCAGAATAGTAAGGAAATGACCCCTCTCTGAACTGCGTCCAAGCTGCCGGAGAACTGCTGTGCTGCTGCTATTGCTGGAATCAAGTGAGGATTTGGGGCTATTCCCCTCCTCAGAAAATGCTGAAACTCTGGAATCAACCTCTGCTCAATAAACCCAGAAAATCATAGAAAGCTTTTATAAAATAGCTGATCCCCGAAAATAACCCCCTTAAGGATCCACACAATCCCTCAAGGCTCTGCGCTGCCACTGAATAGAACCCTCCAAAACTCTGCCTGAAACTCTGCCAAAATCCTCCAATATGCAAGGGCTGATCCCTTGCTCAATATCCCAGCTCAAATCCTCCACAAAACCCAATATGGAACTCCCACCAAAAGTGACTCGTCCCCCTCTCTCAAGACTGTGCAGTCATCAAATGCTCAGCTCCTCCACAACTCCAAAGATCAATCCTCTTGCGAAATACTGCTAGAAACTACCTTGCCTGAGCAGGCACTCGAAGTCCCCTAGGGCTAAGGGTGAGATCTTTGAACAGAGACACTCGTTACACTAAACAGTGCTGCAGACAAGCTAAACAGCCAGTGTGCTCTAAGTCGAAGTGACTAGCTCAAATGCACATAATCGAATGCCAAAATGGGGAGGCTCCTCTCTCCTTTATAGCATTGGCCTCTCTCAAATCCTAAGGCCCACCTCCTCCAACGTAGCCTCTCTCTCTTGCCACGTGCTTCCCTCCCTCTGTGTAGTCCCTCCAAGTGTCTACGTGGCCCCCCTTCTACATGGTCCTTTGGCCCCCATGGCTCCCCTTTAAGTTACAACGTTGTGCTACTATGGAGTGACTTTATTCTAAAAGTGAGTTATGTCCCCCTTTCCTCACCTTTTTATTTATAAATAACTATATAAGGCAAAATTGAGCAAAATTGAATATTCCAATTAGCCATGGCTAATTAGGAATATTACAGTCTCCCTCGGCAAAATATTACTTGTCCTCAAGCAACTCAAGTGATGGATGCTGAAAATTTTTCTCACTCTCCCAAGTGGCATCCTCATCCGGTAAATTATTCCACCTCACCAAGAATTCTCGGACTGTCCTGCTCCACAACTGCCTCCCCTTGGTATCAATAATAGCCTTTGGCTGTAACACCAAATGCCCCTCATCATCCGTGGGTGGTAGCTCATCTGTCACTGTCACTTGCTGCCCCAATGCCTTCTTCAGGTATGATACATGAAAAAAGTTATGAATCTTGTTGCCTTGGGGCAGCTCCAACTCATACGCACCCTGTTCGATCCTGCATATCACCCTATATGGCCCATAAAAGCGGGGCTTGAGCTTATCAACCCGCTTCTGCTTCAGTGACGACTATCGGTATGGCTGTAATTGTAGGTAGACCAAGTCTCCTACCTCAAAATGTCTCTCCACTTGACCTCTATTAGCATACAACTTTCGCTGGTTCTGCACTGTAGCCATATTATCCTCGAGAGCTCGGAGAATATCCTGACTCTGTTAGATCCAAATCTTGGCTCTCAAAGCCTTACTAGCACCAAACACCACGTCTGCAAAAGATAAATGATGACATCCATACAAAGTAGAGAATGGAGACATACCAATGGACATGTGATGTGTAGTGCTGTAGCAGTACTCCCCCAGATGCAGCCACTTCAGCCATGCTCACTGTTGTCCATTGACATAGTTACACAAGTAGCCCTGTAGCCACTTTTTAACTATCTATGTCTACTTGTCCATCTATGGGTGATAACTGGTACTCGGTGTCAACTCCGTCCCCACTAATCGGAAATGCTCCTGCCAAAACCCACCCTTGAAACAGCTGTCCCTATCACTGGTGATGGTATTAGGAAGACCATGTAGTCTGAAGACCTCTCTGAAGAACAGATCGACCACCTGCACTGCTGTGTAGTGTGCATATATGGAAAAAAATGTGCATACTTTGTCAGTTGATCAATGACGACAAAGATGCAATCCTTGCCCTGTACCATGGGCAACCTTGTGATGAAGTCTATCAAAATACACTCCCATTTCCCCTTCGGAATGGGAAGAGGCTGCAATAATCCTGCGGGATGGCTCATCTCCCACTTGTTCCTCTGGCAAACATCGCACTCTCGGACATGCTAGAGTACGTCCTCCTTGAGGCCCTTCCATGAGAACCTCTCTCTAATGGCCCTGTAGGTTTTGGTAAACCCCTCATGGCCAACCAATGGTTAGTCATGTTATGCCTGAAGTATCTTCTTCTTGAGCTGAGATACCTCACTCAAGAAGATCCGGTCCCTATAGTAGATGATCTCATCGACCACCCTGTACCTGTCATCTGCCACTTGCCCATCCAGAACCTCACATGTGAATCTGTCCTCGGAGTACTCTCCTAAGAGTTGAGCCCTCCAGTCTGTATCCAAGCTCATAAGAGACAACGTGGTTGGTCTACGTGAAAGAGCATCTACTACCACGTTATTCTTACCTTTGACATACTCAATGTCAAATTCATACGCTTGGATCTTACTGATCCACTTATGCTGCCTCTCCTGTAGTTGTTTCTGCTCCAAAAAGAACCTGAGGCTGTTGTGATCAGTCCTCACCCTGAACCCGTTACCCAATAAATACTGTCGGAACTTGGCCAATGCATGCATGATGGCTAGCATATCCTTGTCATATATAGAATACAACCTCTCATGAGGAAGGAGCTTCTGACTCTCAAAGGCTATAGGGTGACCTCCCTGCATCAATACTACGCCGATCCCCTCTCCCGACGCATCACACTCCAAAACAAATGGCTGAGTAAAATCCAGAAATGCAAGCATTGGGCAGCTGCTCATAACCTCCTTAAGCCTATCAAAGGCTCTCTGCACTGTATCCGACCAACTGTATGCCCCCTTCCTCGCCAGATTTGTCAGGGGTACAACAAGTTGTGAGAAACTCTTGACGAACTTCCAGTAGTAATTACAAATGCCAATGAATCCTCGAAGTTCTATCACGTTCCTCGGCTCTGGTCAATCTCTGATGGCCCTGATCTTCTCCTCATGGACCCTCACTCCGTCCACCCCTATGATGTGTCCCAAGTACAACATCTCCATCAACCCAAACTCACACTTGGATAGCCTGGCATAGAACTGCTGCTCCTCCAAGATGTGCAACACTGTCTCAATGTGCTGGAGATGCTCTTCCCAAGTCTTGCTGTAAATGAGGATATCATCAAAGAACACCAACACAAACTTTCTTAAGTGACTGCGGAAGATGTGATTCATGCAGGATTGGAATGTAGCTGGGGCATTGGTTAGCCCAAAGGGCATCACCAAAAACTCAAAATGCCCATAGTGACACCTGAAGGCGGTCTTGGGAATGTCTTGTTCCCTCACACGAATCTGATGGTACCCAGATCTCAAATCAATCTTTGAGAAGAACCATGCTCCTCTCAACTCATCCATCAACTCATCGATCTTGGGTATGGGGTACCTATTCTTCAGTGTCTTCTTGTTTAGGGCCCTGTAGTCAATGCACATCCTTAATGTGCCGTCCTTCTTCTTCACCAACACCACGGAAGAAGAAAAAGGACTCATGCTCGACTGAATGTGCCCAAGAGCCAACAAATCCTGAATGGCCCGCTCAATCTCATCCTGATAGGCCTTGGGATGCCTATAGGGGGTAGTAATCACTGCCTATATGCCCTGCTCAAGCTTAATGGTGTGCTCAAACCCCCAGTCCGGTGGCTGTCCCGACGGAATCTCCCCAAACACTGTGGCATACTAGTTAAGGATGGACTGTATCTCTAGATGCACTATTTGTCCTGTAGTCCCTGCCTCTGATGCACGCAGCTCCACTGCCCACTCTATGTATCCCTTCTGGAAGACTGCCTCCATCCGATGAGCCGAAATAGTCTGAGGCAGATATGTGTGCTGTCCCCGTATCTTCTCATGCCTCCTTGTCTTCTCATCATCCCACTCCGTCTCTAGGGCCTTCAAGTCTGTCGTGACCTTCCCTAGAGTGATGAGCCACTGAACACCTAGTACCATGTTGGTGTCCAGAATATTGACCACGAGAAAGTGGTCAGTTAGTGTATAGGTGCCCATCATCACTGATAACTTTGGGACATAACGAGCACACACCATGGTCTGATCTCCTGTGACCAAAACTGAAAATCCATCAAAGATTTGTTTGTATATCTCTCCGCTCAACCATCTCTACATCGATGAAGTTGTGGGTTGCCCCACTGTCAATCAAAACTGATACTCACTAGCCACGTACTGTCCCTCATACGCATAGTATCAGATACTTGGGAACTCCTCGCAATGCTGCAAGGGCCCCTCCAGTAGGTGAAAAAGCTGCACCACTTGCTGGTGGTGGTGGAGGTGGCAAAGGATCCCGCGCGACATGACTATCTCCTGCCTCCACATCATCCTCCTCATCCTCTTCCCCACTTCTCTCGGAGAAGACCTCAATAAAATGTGCTTTGCCAGCAACACATCTATGTCCTAGTGCCCACGACTCCTGACAGATAAAACGCAGCCGCTTCTTCTTCAGCTCCCTCCTGGCATCATCATCAATCTGTGCTCGTCCTGGATTCCCCTTTGGAGGTGGAATCCTCACATCCTTCCCCTTAAGCTGGAAAGCTTGTCTCTAGGGGTAAGGTGTCTGGGTCCTGGGTAAGACATCTTGTAAGTCTTGAGTCCTGCTAATAGCATCTTGAAGTGTGGCTGGTCTAGCGGATCTGACTAGACCCCGAAGTGGCTCTGTTAACCCCTCAACAAACATGTAGACCCTCTATGCCACAGATAGATCTAGCACCATTACTGAAACCCGCAAGAAGTCTACAATGTAGGTATCTGGGCTCCCAATCTGTTTGAGCCTTGTCAGCTCAACAAAGTGCTGTTCCGGATCCCTCCGGTCAAACTTCTCCATCAATCTTGTCATGCGGAAAGAGTTAATCTTGCGGACAAAACCAACCTCCCTAGAAGCCTAAGACTTTCTAGTGACAAACAAGACAATTAAGAGCAATCCTTCTCTAAACATGCATTTATCACATGAGAAACCAAGTGTTTTAGATCCTACCTGTAGTCCAACGCTGTTGTAGTAGTCTAGCCTCGTCGATCCAGATGAGCTCCTCCTTCACTTCGAAACCTGCATTCACTAACAATCAAACGATTACATAGCACCTGAATATCTCATAAAATAAAACATATTCAACATATAGACCAAGAAGTATATGAAACAATTCATTAATAACAAATCATTGAGAAGAATGGACTTATTTGTATTAATAGGAAACAAAAGAAACCATTACAACCTGAGCCTTGGTGTTGTGCAAGTTCCTCCCAGGGTCCAGCAAGAGTTTTCCTTTACTTTGATAAGCTCACCAACTTCCAAATGAAACAAGAAAGGATGGGAATCTCTCCTCACAAGCTTCTACAAGGAAGTCCTAATTCCAGCAGCATCTACCCTTTGGAATATTCAGCTTTCAACCTCCCCTCCTCTGGCCCAATGCCTGTATTTATAATGCTCTAGAGGAAGTTGATCAGGTCCACCATCAATGGGATAAGCCCCTCTTTGGATGGGGTAGCTCCTCTCTTGATGGGATAAGTTCCTCTTTCATAGGGATACATGAACCATCTAGAGGCGTTCAATACACGTCAAACAAGCTTCTAGAATGCTCTAGAAATGACCACAAGTAACTTTTTTAAGATGAAACTCGCGCCTTTTGACCTTTACAGGAGTATGCACCCATCCCTTGACATACAAAGTGTACAAGTTCACAGGTATTGTGAACTTGGGATGCGTACACGCAGGTAAGGTTGAGAGAAACTGCGTACCCAAAGATAAACATGTTTTTTAATGACTTTCTCTCTTTCTTGAAGTTTGACATGGAGAGCAGAGGTATAAGGCTTTCCAAGGAGGATAGTATGACTATTGATGGAGCCATACTAACTGGAAATAGTCATGGTGACAAATTTTAGTGTAACAACTCCCTTGGCTTCATTCTTCTTGTACTTGGATTTCTCCTCAACTCCCTCTGGCTCTCGAATAATTTTCTTCACATGATCTTGAAGCTCATTCTCTTACATGATAAAGAGAATTTTGGTCTTTAGGGATCCGATGTTAATGGCACCATCTAAATTGTCTTCAACTCTAAGACTTGGTGTCATTTTGACAAGAGATCTAATAATCCAATTAGGTTGTTGGACACTTGTCTATTTGGCTGACTTGAATGGCTACTCTTTCAACAAAGCTTTGATACCATGTTGGATTTTCTACAAGGCGACTAGTAGAAGTAATTTTATGATATGATAATTACTACCTAATGATATTCAAACAATTTATCACATGCCATTGATATCATTGAGCAATTATACATAGAAAATATCAACTATAAATGTAGTAGAAATAGTAAATATCATATAAAGATAGCCACGTACAATAGAGGCAATACTTTTACCCTCAAAAACCCAACCTTTAGATAAAACCCAACAAATTTTCCTTAGGATAAGTTATTTTTCAACAACGGTTACAAAATCAGTAATTTTGTCTAGAAATATATGCCTGTAATCCAAGTAAAAATTTCCATTCAAACTTGATCAAATTCTAGCAAGACAACACTGCTCAAAACTAGTCAACTCCAGTCAAACTTTGGCTTGGTCAATTTTTTCGATCAAAGGCTCGCGGCACTGTGATTAGCATTGTATGACCCTATGGTCAATGGCCTATGAATCTATGGTCAATGTTGTATATTTTTTCGTTCAATTCAAAGGTTAAATGACTTTGTCAACACCCATTCAACTCAGTCAAACAAAGATAAGAAAATCGGTCAACTTCTTCTCCACGCGTGTAGCCAAAAGAGAGAAAAAAATTAAAAAAGATAACGTCCCAAAAATAGATCTTCAACTTACTTTCATTAATGAGAGAATGAGGCATCGCATCATATATTTATGCTTGTTAAATGGGGGTGAATTAACCCAAGGAACACACCCCTTCATGAGCTTAGTCAACTTGATGGTCCAAAAATCAAATTTAATTTTAATTTTTCATAATTATTCTATGCCAACTTAGGCATGAGGGAATACCTCCTGATACTACACAAAATAGTCAATAGCAATATCTTCTTTGGAATCCTTTTCATTAAACAATTTATTTAAGTGCATTTCACACATTTTTTCTTGAATTTTTATGAGCAATCAACATTACAAAAATGGTAAATGAAAAAAAAAATAAACAAAGTTTGACAACATATCAATGGTGGTGGAGAAATTGTCGATGGAGTTGCAAGGTATTCACTTAAGTTTTTTTCAATCCATTTGTCATATATGGGAAGCCAAATTGTAGCATATTCAAGACATGGGCCACCATAGAATTCAAGTAGGTCAATGTTTTCCTATGCACATAGAATGGCACCATTAACAACCTCTCCATCTCCATTGTATTTTAAATGTTTGGGAACTATTAACAACCTCTCCATCTTCACTATATGTTAAGTGTTCTTCATTGTATTTTAATTGTTTGGGAAATAGAGTGATACTATAGTAAAGTGTTTCTAAAAAATTGGTAGAAAAAAAGGTAGCAATAAAATTTAATAAGCATATTGTCAGATTAATTTGTTTGTTAAATAGTTTCAGTATTCTACATTTTGCTTTTATTTATAATTTAATTAAAAAATAGTATAAATTGAAATTTAATTTATTATAATTATATAATTTAAACAATTTTTTTTTAAGTTTTGAATGGATTATATTTAAAATTTCAATTGAAATAATGAAAATTTATAATTTCACAAAATTAGTTATTAATAATAATGAAAAACACCAAAATATGAAATGCTTAGATTTCACCGTTAAATACAATAAAACTAGCATTTGCACCTTAGGGTGCAAAGGGAATGCCGATGGAATTACAAGATTACACCATACGTATACACGGCTTTGAAGCATGTCATCACATGGATGACTAAAAATGGAGGGCTAACTAAAAACGCTATGTCGAGTTTTCATGACCTCATTGAAATCTCTATAGTGTCCGGCCTACCATCTTCGAAATTTCAACTCTTGAAGCCCTTTTCTTTATGTTTAAAATTTATTAAAAATGAAAAATGAAAATTTGAGTTATTATATTTATATCATTTATGGGATTTTTAGTTTTTGAATAGATTTATATATTCAAAACTACAATTTAAACAATTAATAAATTAAATTAGAAAAGAAAGACCAAAATATAAAGGTGAGAAACATCGAAACATAAAATGTTTAGATTTTACCATCTAACGATGATGATGATGGTTAACATCCACTGAGATCAAACTTTGGTCTATCGAACCTAAAGAAATGAATTATTTAGTTTGATTTATGATTTTATTCCTATTCTCAAAAAGCTTGGAGAGAAGCCTCTCGAGCTCACTATAATTTTGACCTCGTAAAAGGCTAGGAAGGTTAGTATTGCAACAAAGATTATGAAACTGAGATCTAAAATGGTTGTACACGGGGCACTCTAAGAGGAAATGATTTTCATCCTCGATGTTCATATTCTTACATAAATGGAAGATCCTTTCCATCCATGGTGTTTTATGAACTTCCCAACAACCCGTTTCACTATGGAGCTCATGAGAGTTTGTTCTAATCTTGGCTATATTAATTTTCTTCTTTGAGCTAGTTAAAACATAGAGATACTTTTGATCTTCTAGGGTGGGGTTGTTGACCTCCTTATAATATCTTAATTTTCTTTTAGCTACTAAATCTTTCTCAAAACACATTTTTTTCTTTGAACTTAAAAGTAACAATATTTTTAATGTTATTAATGTTTTGCAATGCAACATTCTCGTCGATCTCCCAATGGTTTAACCAGGCCCTAGCGTCTTTATACAAACCTTGTTTGAGCCTTAGGTGGTTTTGGCTGAATTTAAAGCTAGCTTAGGAAGTCTATGGTCTCCTATGTTATTGAGTTTGTACTTGTACAACAGAAACCTAGTCATAGCTAAACTCTCGATAGGGGAAAGACCCACTTCTATAAGGAGAATAGGATAGGATGTATTGTTTTTAATTTTGAGGTTATATGTTATAAAACGCTTCTGGATTTGCTCAATCTTTCTCTATAACTCTCTAGATATGCTGCAACCCCAAACCTCACATCCATATAAGGTAACAGGAGTGACTAAAGTTTCAAAGAGAAACTTTGTTCTATCCCACATTACAAGGTTTGTCGTTTTACAATTATTTTCAAGACCAAAATAAGCTTTCCACCCCCCATTAATCGTTTTCTTAATGCTGTAGTTCCAGTTGAGCTTGTGATGAATATCAATTCCTAGGTACTTGTAAGAAGACACTTCCTCCAAGTTATTATTGTCATACATAAAATTAGCGTAAGTGTCCTTCTTGGATTTGATAATCATAACTTTTGTTTTGTAAGTGTTAACAGTCATACCCATGGTAGAGTAGAAATCCTTAAGAAGTCTAAGCTTCTTATCAAGATCAGATGGGCAACTAACACAACCATGTAAATTAAATGGTTGTTAAACATCAATGCTAATCAATTCATGATAAACAACATAACACTCATTAATTAAAATTTAAATGGCGATATAAATTAAATGATTGGTAAACATCAATAGGCATCAATTGATGACAAACATTAAAACACGTTAATTTTAAATTGAAAAATTGAGTTATTATATTTATTAAACAATAAAAAAATTACAAATATTATTATTAATAATGAAAAGACCAGACCAGAATAAAATGTTTAGATTTCACTATCAAAGACAATAAAAAGTCCAAAATTATTTCACAAAACACGAAAACTTTGACCAAAATGTAGTGAAAAATTGAAGCATTTACAATATCATGGTTTATCAATACCACATGCACAAAAAATCATAACTCATTTGAAAATAAATCTCAATTTTTGATTTGTGTATATTACTAAAAATATTCTAATAATTATCAATAATTAAATTAAAATTCTAAAAACTCTATTCACATACCTATCTACCTAACTAAAAATATTCTAATAATTATAGATAATTAAATTAAAACTATAAAAACTCTATTCACATACCTATCTACATAAGTAAAAATATTCTAAAATATTTAATGGAAATTAAATGCTAAGTATGATAAAAAACAAGGGCTACATAGTAACTAGTACCTACAGCTTAACTTAAAGATAGCTTAATTAAACTAAAAAATAATAAAAACAATTCAATCACAAAAATAAAACAACTAATAAAATATTTATTTTATTGTTGAATGTCATCACCAAAAAAATTAAGAAATATGATTAACTAATATTGTTTTTATTAATATATTGTGTGGTGTTTTATTTTTTATTAACATATATAATTTTTGGTAATTAAATTTATTAAAATATGTTTTTGATATAATAATTAAGTCATTTTAAAATTGAAAATATGGAAGGAAAAACCATATAACTCATGTAAAAAAAAAAAAAAAAATTGAATTAAAAAAATAAAACAAAAGAAAAAATTAGTAACTATAGAAAGGGATAATACTGAAAAACCCATAATAAGACTTCAACCAATCATTTTAACGATAAATAAATTTAAATAATAACAAAAAATGAATTCGAAGGTTAAACTATGGATAAGCCATATAATTTTTTGGTCAAAGACAAACTAATACACAATGAAAGGCAAAACTAAATGCGTAACTGAAAAAACAAATGATAGTCAGTGTAACCACACTTTTTTTGCCTTGAAAATCATGGAAATTTTGGCAAGATTTTGATCAAATCCGGCAGGGATATTTGTAAATCTAAGTTATAGCTGTAAAACTTGAAGATATTGGGTGCCCTAAGTTGTTGATGGTGCTAAATCTATTTCCACCATTAAACACATGATTCAAACTCTCGACTGCAAAAATTCTAAAAAAAATTAGTCCAAACTCCGATTATTTTTAACCATCCGCACAATTCCTCCGCGAAACACTTCCCACTTCCCGAATGATACACACTTCCCAAATGATACATTCCTCAAAACTGTCAAATTTAAAAAGCTGCTTCATTTTCAAATTTCAACGCCCCGCGAGTTGGAGTGACGACTGGGCAACATCTGCTTGGTATTTGTTCCCGGCCACCAGCTATCAATAAAAAATTAGGGTACGGACATGAAGGGTCGGCTAAATGTTGTGGCGGTGGAGCGAGCGCGCGTCACGTCTGCTTCTAGAATAAAAGTTGGCTCTGCACAGCCACGTCATCGATGCGCCGGAGCTAAATCCTATTTGCCCAGCAAAACCGCCGGCGGCTTCCGCGGCACGCGGGGGTCGTTAAGGAGCCGTCAGCAGGAACACAGGAAACCCTGCCACCAAGGAAACTGTCAGCGGGGACAAAGGAGTGAGTCCCGGCCCCACGGCAGCGAAATGACAAGCACGAGACCAGGGCCGGGGTTGAGGTGAAATTCAGCATTTAGAATTTTGGGGGGGGAGCCATGTGACCGGGGACCACCCGTGTGATGGCGATGAAGGAGATCCTCACAGATTCTCTCACACCTAATCATGATTTCTTTCATATTTTTCAATCTACTAAATAATGCGGGGGCGGGACATACCTTCCATAATCATGTGCACTCTGCATTTCTAATAATATCTTCTTTCACAAACTTGTTCGCCATGGTGGCGGCATGTGCCCGAGATCAAGACCACACGAAAACACGGGAGCAGTTTCCCCTTCGGGATGTGCGGCAGGTTACTTGTCCAATCCTCAATATTTCCCCACCAGGATATTTTTCATTTTTTATATGGTTTTTGTTTGAAGATGTATATATATATATATATATATATTTATGATATATATGTTTATATATATATATATATATGATATGTTTGTTTATATACATATGATGTTGCAAATTTTATGTATATATAACATAGGAGAAATAAAAAATATATATTTATTATAATACTATTATACCAAATTTATTTACTCAACCATTAAATTCTAACCATGTTAAAAGGGCTTACAAATAAGGTTCAAAGTCATTATTTATGGTAATATTCTGGTTCAAAGTCATTATTTATGGTAGGTTCCAAGTCATTATTTATGGTAATATTCTGGACAAAAGTATGGTGTAGTATTCGATTTAAGACAGCCAAATAGTAACCACGTATCGTACTTTATCTTTATAATTAACCATTTTAAGTCCGTAGTTGATCCACTCTCTAGAATTCCATAGCCTTTGCATCAATCTAGTCTAAAATTGTTGATCCTCTTCCCTAAAGTAATGACCATATGTCCAATCCTCGCCATTATTTGCTTTACGTACACATTGACACACAAGTTGAATTTACGAGGTCTGTGACACGTGGATATGTTATCCATCAAACTTTTAAAGTGATGGGGTTGACGATGTGCACTATATCGTCTCTTAAATATCCTTCCTACAAAGTCGCGTTTAGTGGCTGTTAAGGTTACTGTATGATATATATAATTTTATAGTTTGAAATGTATATTTGTTTGGAGTTGTTATTATTGTGATTTTTTTAGATTTTATAGTGTTGGAATTTTGTTGAAAATTTTAGGTGAAATTTTGATTCGTGTTATTTAAATTGGGTGTTTTCATTGTATATATGGATTGTGTAGAGGTTAGTCATCAAGTTTGTGATTTCAACAAATTCGTGCCAGATTTTAAAGAAATTAAATCGAAAACCTCATCGGAAAAACATTCAAAAAAAATCTCACTGAAAACAATTTTCATATTTATTTTACGTACTTTCAATTTATATTTGAATATATTAAATACAAAAAGATTAAATTTCTAAGATGTAAACGGTGCAGATATAAGTTTAAAATGAATTTATTGTATATATGTATGTGTATATATATATAATTTTATTTTTTGCAAGGTAAATTTATTTTATTTTTATTTTCTTTAACTTAATATCTTGTATTTTTTTAATGTATTTTACAATATTTTCCGTATCAAATTGTATAACATATATCCAATCTAAAATATATTTTTTATTTGTAATAATAATTAAAATCTTACCTATATAAATGTCCAAGATTAAGAATAAGAATATACAACCCTTTTAAGCATATTACTAATTTTTATTCCCCTTTTAAGTTTGTTCATTTGATTATATTTATGTCAAGATTAATGAAATGTTAAATACTTTTTAAATTCACACGGTCTAATTTTGAATTTGTAACATAGAGCATCTGTTAATTGGATATCAACAAATACTTTTAATTTTATTAGATATTAGTAAATGTTTTCCAAAATCATTTTATTGAACTTCTTCTCAATATATCTTTTTAAATAAAAAACCTCATATTCATTTTTATACCTCTCTCCATATGCATAATATATATTAACTTTAGTTTTCACAAATTCTAAAATCTTTTTTTATGAATGAATATGATGAGATAGTGACCAACAAGGTGAACCATTTATGTTCGAAGCTCTCAATTACCTTAGCAAATTATTTTCTATTGCACTTACATCATCTTGTTTAGAGAAAGCAAACAAATAGTATGACAACAGCTAAACAAAGTTTTTCATCTTTTTTATACCTTTTAAATTTTATATTTATAAATTAGAGGAAATAATGTTACACATATTGGAAATTTTTCATGGTTGCTAATTCTTTAGTGTTTCCATTGTTATTTTCTTATTTATAAATAAGATTTTCCAGAGAGAGCTTAGACATCTTAGTTATTTTTTTATGGTTACTCATAAACTTTAAGTTAATATTGGCAAAAAAAAAAACTCATGGCCTTTAATATCCATAAAAGAAAGCTAAGTAATGTGATTCTTACTTGTAGATTTAAGATTGTTGAGGTAGTATTTTATATGCATATTTGGTGGTCCTCTTCTTTAGACAAACTTTTAGCTTGACTCACAGTGGAGGTTGGATTGAGGGTGAGGGATATGTAGTTATCACCTCTCTTAAAAAGAAATATTTTTAATTTTAATTTCAAAATATTCAATCATAAGTATGTATTTTTCTCTCATTAGTCCCACATAACTTTTTGTGTCATTGTGGATTTGGGAATCATACCTTCAAAGAATAAACCAGATCAATATATAGAAAGAATGTTTGTCACAATGTTATCTAAACATTTCATGTTAAGATATAAGTTCAACATGATATCATTCTTACATAGTTTGACATATTCACTCTCACTTCTTTAAATATCTTTCATGTTATGACACAAAATCTCAAATGGAGGGCAACTCACATAATGGTTTTCTCATATATATCTCTTCCTCCCAAATCTTCTATGGAGTAGGTAGAACATGAGATCAATTGATTTTTGTATGCCAGAGTCTCTTATGATTTATAAATTGTCATGGATATTCCATTAGAATAGTTTGTAACAATAAATCTTGTAATATTCTAAAATATTTCATTATTTAATTTGTTTTCTTATTCTAAAATATTTCAGTATTTAATTTTTTTTCTTATGTCCCATTTTTAATATTACTAGCTTAATACTCAAATTTATGAAAATAACCAAAATACAAAATGAAAGAACAAACAATGACCACAACATCCACATAAATAAGTACAAGATATATCTCTCAAAAATTGATACAAAAGAAAATCCAACTAGAAGGTGAGGTCTATGTTCTAGTCTCTTTAGGTTAGTTATGAAAATGCAAATACAAATAAAGGGGGAGTTACCTATGACATTGTGGCTTGAATGACTATTACAAATATTCTTATTCCTCTGTTATTCTCTCAAATCCCACTCCTATATCATCTCAATTATGGAATAAGTACAATACTAAAATAATGGAACCCCTCTCTTCCTGGTAGCCCAATATTTAACATAGACTAATATCCATTGAGGGTTAGGGATTTTGCATGACTCAACCCTTTATAAATGTCAGGATGTTAGATGTTCTAGAATATTCTTGAAAATTTGCATATGACTAGCCCCACACATGAATAATGAGGGTTGACATGACATTCACTTACTACCATGGTGGCCAACATGGTAGGTCAACTTATAAGAGGAGCATAAATCTACATGTATAACAACATTGAGGTGATAATGACTACATTTGCAAAGTTTTGATGCCCAAAAAGTGTGATGTAATACCTCAAAATGATTCTAGAAGGTAATGTCCCCGAGATATCAAAACTATGATTTACCAATAAAATGAGCCCTACAAGAAAATTCTTCTAATTTTCCCACCAAAGAGGTAACAATAATATGATAAATTATATAATGATCCATTCTAGATTGTCTTCATTGCTTCACCTTATTAACTTTGGTATCAACTAACCAACTTCCCCTAACATTTTAATAGATGCTCCTAATTTCTTGGAAGATGAGATATGATATTTATATTTATATTTATACAACCTAGCTTCAAAACACATGGTATGAGCCTGCAAAGTCACTTTATCCCAAGAAATATAATTGTTTAGAGTTGCATCTCAAGTGTAGTGATGGGATCCTCCAACCCTCACAGTTCTTCAAACTCTAATTACCTAGCTAAAGGGTTCATCTTTCATAGCTTAGTGTTTACTCCCTCTAGCTTCACTTTGAGTTAGATCATCATATTCCTAAATAATTTCATCATATTAACATAAGAGGTTATTTAAGTGGTATCATAAAATTATGGAAATTTTCATTCTCTTATTGGTTGTTGATAATTTTGTTGGGAATTTAGCTATTTTTGCATCAACAAGTTCTTGGTTCAAATCCATATAAGAAATGTGCACTATATGCTAATGAGATTTTTGTCAACACATGTTTATTTATCCTTGGGTGAACACATGTTTATTTATCCTTGGGTGAAGCACAATAGTCTATGCTAATGTGTTTACTAGGGATGACATCCACAAGAATGTGAAGAAGCATCCTTTAGCATTCTATGCAATGTTCCATGAATATGAATAAACATCCCTTTGATTTGTGAGTACACTTCACTCATTCTATAATATTTTAAGCATAAATTTCAGATGAAGGTGGGTTTTGGTTATTGTGACAACACTTTCATTGTAGAATTCTTTTGGTAGTAGAATACATATATCTAGAAAATTATTTGAGCACTTTCCCTTATCAAAGATGATACCAACGTAAAAGCCTACAACAACTAAACTAAACCTAATTGATAAATTTTGTTATAAAAGTTAAAAACATTAATCCCCTATTGAAAAATTATTTATAATATATCAATTTCCTCATATTCTCAATTTTACATTCTATAATGATTGGTAGCATTTAATATTATAAGTATAATTAGTATACGTTTTTATGTTTTGTTTTGTTTTAGAAAACCTGGCTATACATTTTTTTATGAGATCATGATTTTTTACGTTTTAAAATATTTTTTTGAATAAATAAATAGATTAGTGGCCTGAAAAAATCCTGGAATACTTGAATTCTGTAAATTTCCCACTTCAAACTTGTGATTCCAACAAATTCCTATGAAACTATCTGCAAAAAAGACCAGAATACAGAAAAGTTAAACATAACTTAATGTAATGGTCACTTATATTGCACTAATAAAATTAAATTTAAACCCATTTAATTTTTAAAAATTCATTTCTTTTCTATAATTTTCAATAGTAAACTATTTAAAACTCTTATTTTGAACTTTTTATAACTGTGGAGTAAAAGATATATCCCAAAATAAATTGTTACTCATCTTTTTTTTCTTAACTTAAACAAAAGGGTTGCGTTTTGAAGATAGAGAAGGTTATGTTGAAGCTCTTAACTTGATTTTTGAAGACAAAGAAGGTTATGTTGAAGTTTTTGTCACAGCTCAAAACTCCAATTCGCTCGGTTCCACCCCAAGTCCATTGGTTTTGCATTTGAATCCCTTACATTTGGTAATTTGGTATCTAGTCTAGACAAATATTAAAAGGGACCAAAATCACTTTAAGCCAGATTGAAGGGGTGTGGAGCAATAAACATTTGAAGGTTTATCCCAACTTCGAAGACATCCAGTCATTTGGATACAGTCGTTTTTAGCAGAGAGAGGGTTTGGAGCAATGAACGAGTGCACGAGTCTCGAGCAGTGGGTTTCAACAACGATGAGTTTTAGCCAATGGAGTGCAGGAGTAGTGCTTTCCAAGGTTACAAGAGCAATGTTTTTCAAGGCAGAAGTAGTGGGTTTCATTAGGAGTTTTAGAGTGTTTTGTGGGACCACTACAGTATTATGTTGGAACAAGCAATAGGGGAGAGACAACAAATAGAGGGACCTAGTCTTTGTAGGGGCCAGTATCACTTCAGAAAGCTGAAGTCAAAGCAACTAAATCAAGGTTTCAAAACTATTAAGGAATGTTTTCTCCTTTCTTTTCTGTCTCTTATGATTTAAGTTGTGTTATCTCATTTAAATTGGTACAAATTAATTGATATCAATATAAAACTAAAGAAAAACACAATAAAACAAATATGATGGTTAATCTGGAGGATCCAAAGGAAAGGTTGCCACTATTGAGAGAGGATTCCAACATAGAGGAGGCACAAATACCACTACTTAACATAGCAGAAAACAAATTTGAAAACTATTCGATTATTGTGGGTAGGGTAGGGTACAATGGTGGTTTGCAGTCGCAAGTGAAGGGTTCACTTCCATGTATAAACCTTGCTCATCAAGTAGGTGGGAGATCTTATTGGAAACATAACCTTCAGCTTGTTAATGGACCTTCATTTCCAACATGATCATGGGGTTCTTCTATGGCATATTTTGTTCAGAAGGGCACTTACAACACAGGTGAGATATTGGTATTTATAAATGCAAAACAATAGGAATATCCAAAAACTAAGACAAACACCTAAGAAAAAATTCAAAATGATCCTTCCAAAAGAAAACAACATATCTAGCAAGGCTTCTCAAAACAATGTAGAGAAAACAGAAGCTATTAAGGGTCTCAAATCAAGTTGGAACTAAACAAAGGGTTTTGTAGCAAACAAAGAAAATAAAAAAGTAGATAATCATGAAAACAAAGGCATATATAGTCCCACATCAACACCATTAATGTGGTCATTGGGGCTATATGTGGAAGAGCTCATGAGCATGAAAAGAAGACCCAAAATTGTACAAGCGAAAATGTGGTATGAAGGGAAAAACTAAATGAAATTGTAGAGTTCAAGGGTAAATTAGAGAGAGAAAATAAAGCTCTTAAGGAAGAAATTGCAAACACATAGGGTAAATTTGAAGAAGGGAAAGAAGAAGTGGTTGCCTTAAAACACGAATTATAGTAGATAAGGCTAACTAACCTTTGGAAGTTAGAATTGATAAAAGAAGAGGACACACCACAAATAAAGGAAATTCAGTTAACATTGGTCAAACTAGAAACTAAAGAAAAGCAACTAAAAGATCAGATTGAAGAGGCTAAATCATGGTCAAAAGTTGTATGTGGATCAATAAACAATAAAAAATGAATCATTGAGAAATAGATCAAAATTTAAATAAAAGAAGAACAATAGAAACAAGACAAGGCTACAAATATCATTGTTAAAGGGTTGAGAGACTACGGTCAAAATTAAAGGATCGACATCTTAGCAAGGAACTTCCTTAAAGATCATTTGAAGTGGACATGATATATTCATCAAGCAAGAAGGATTAGAAACAAGGTAGAGGGAGGAAGAGATAGACTTGTAAGAGTTATCTTGAGGAGTATATTGATAAGAACATGATCCTTATAAATAGAGCATTGCTTAGAGGCACACACATCTAACTAGATGAGGACTTAACTCTTTCTCAATAAGATCAACAAAGTAAGGGGTGGGAAAAAATGAAAGCAACAAGGAATGAGGGAAAGTGGGCATGGTTGAAGAACGGGAAAGCTTAGATTAGTTATTTGTTCCCAAATAATAAATAGGAAATAGGGGCCCCACTCGACTACTTACAGGTAGTAAGTTGGAATTGCATAGATTATCCATGGAGAAGAGGTCCGGGTTTGGGGCTGATAACAAAGGGGAAAGGTATTATCATTCTTGTAGAAACACATGTGCAAAATAGATGCAAGGTTCCACTCTTTCGAGGGTTACAAGAATATTTTAGTTTGAAACAAAGGGAATGAGATTAAAGAAGGACACAAAGGGGTTGCAGTGCTAATAAATGAAAAATGTCTTGGAATTGTAAAATTAGAGAAAGAGAATCCGAATAAACAATACATTTGGCTACAAATAACAGAGAAGGAAGTTGCTTTCAAGTTGGCGGCTTATTACTTTGCCCTAAAAAAATCAAAGATATATAAAAGAAGAACTTTAGAAAACAAAGACCTGTATGCCTCATTGAAGAGAGGTATATCTTTATTCAACCCTCTTGAGGAAATATTGTTAATAGGTGACTTTAACGCAAGGACAACTAACAACCACTCCCTCTAGTTGAGCAATGATGAAATAGGAGAAAGAAAACCCTTATGGTTGAAAGAAGGGGGAAATCAACCTTGGGAAAGGGATTCACAAGATGAAAATGGGGCTGTGATGCACTTTGGGGTAGAATTATTGGGGCTCTGTAGTTTGTTTGGCATGGTTATTTGGAATGGAATAAGAAGGTGGCCAACTTTAGGAGGTATCAAATGCAAAACTTGAAATGGTTAAAGTGTGGTAGATTATGTAATTTTCTCTCAAAGTTTCACCTTTAGACTACAGAAGTTTGATATTGGGGATTGTCCTATCAAATGAAATTGGATCATGCCCCTCTATTTGTTAAGTTGAATCTTGTCCATAATAGTCCACAAAATAGGAAAACTTTTGGAATACAAAAGAAAGCTTTTTACAAAGGAAAAATCCTCATAAATAAGGAAAACATAAAAAAAAATTAGTGTTGCTATTAAGCAATAATTTCATAAAAAAAAGCATGGTGTGGTAGATAAGACAACCAACAAGGTGGGCTGTCATGTTCGTTGTAGTTTGTTGATCCCAACAATTCACAAGGCCTTAAGTGCATGCAAAAGGTCCCACCCTAAGAAGGGATTTGCAAGTAATTTTCAGCAAATCCATGGTATGATGAAGAATGCAAGGAAACCATGAGATCTCTAAAAGAGAGAAAGTGGAGAAAAGAAAACAAGAAAAAATATGAAAATTTAGTACAATCGAAAATAGAAGAATATGTAAATGGAAGAAGAAAGGAGTTAATCTCTCTTGGAAAGAACAAACCGAAGGGATTTTGGAAAGAGCTACAACAAGGGAGAAAGAAAATTGAAAACAATATTACAGGTGGCCAATGGCTGGAGTATACAAGGCTCCTCTATGAATGGGTGCATGAGAAAGATACTTCCCCCATAATGAATACTTCAGTGGAACTATTCATACAAGATAATATCAAGCAAGGAATAAAGAATTTAGCAATCGGTAAAGAAAAGGACATAGAAAAGCTTAAAGCTAAACTCCTAAAATGGGGAGTTAAGCTCCTTGTTCTTAACTTAAAAGCAATTTTCAATGAGATCATCCAAGACATCTTTCTGGGAGAGTGGACTACTAGTGTGGGCATTCCTCTCTTTAAGAGTGGACATATCAATAACCCTTCTAAATACCACAACATTATGGCCAACCCCCTCATGGGAAAGCTTTTTGGGATCATGATAAAGCATGAAACAACAGTTGGGTAGAAAGTGAGGGAAAATCAGAAAAAGGATGAGCATGCTTTAGACCTAGACACTCTACGATTGACCACTATGTCACCCTTAGGCATTTGATAGAGAATGTTTGGGAAAAGCAAGGTGAAACAACATATTATTGTTTTGTGGACTTCAAGAAATCCTTTGACACAATGCCTAGAGAAAAACTATGGAACATAATGGAAAAGTAGGGTATCCCGAATGAGTATAGAGCAGCAGTGCATAAATTGTATGAGAAGGTTAAAGCTAAAATCAGAGCAAGTGAAGGAATGTATGAACGTTTTGGTAGTGATATTGGTGTTAAACAAGGATGTCCTCTATCCCCCAGCTTATTCAGTTTATATATTGATAAGTTGGAAGCTTGGTTAAGCAAAGCGGATGAAGAAGGGGTTCATCTAACAAGTTATTTGGTAATGTTGCTCCTATACACAGATGATCTTATTCTAATCTCGGAAACAATGCATGGATTAAGAGAGCACTTAAAGGCCTTAGAAGACCTTGTCAGGAGGTGGGGATGCAAGTGAACATTAACAAGACCAAAATCATGATTTTTTCTTTAAGTAGAAAAGGAAAATTGAGCACTTTCCTTTTCAAAGTTAGTCCTCTGGAGATAGTGAAGGAATACAAAAATCTTGTGGTTGACTTCCACCATAAGCTCGCTTGGGAGACTTGTATGGAGAAAAGAATTCAAGGAGGATGGAGAGCCTCATACTTACTCCAAAACAAGTGCAGGAAAGCTAAACTTTGGGATTGGAAAACCAAGAAAATCCTTTTTGTTTTTTTGGTTACGCAGGTTGTTCTCTATGGTTGTGTGGTATGGGAAATATTTGACATGTCAACTTATAGTTGGAGACAGTTAGAAAGAATAAATAAACAACTAATTACTAGCAATCTCAAATTTAAACCCATAGTCGCGTATGAAATCCTTTTGGCTGAAGTAGGTACTTTCTCATTGGAGGCAACAATGATGACCAGGTTAATAAGTTATTTAAAAAATGCTAAAAGCATGGATGACCAACACTGGCCCAAGATAGCTATGGAAGAGGAATCAAATCTTATGAGGAAAACTTGGATGAAGAAAAACAAAAAGTAGTTGAGTAAGTCAGATATCAAGTTGCATGAATGTCCTATTACCAACGAAGAAATACAAAAATTTGTGATGGATAAATTTAGGACTGCCATGTGGACTAATCACAATGGACGTTAAAAAGAATACTACATCAAAGAGTTCAATCCAACTTGTGACCATGGGGAGAAAAAATATTTAAGGGCAACTGTTAAAGGAAAAGCAAGGGTGCTAGTGGCATAGTTGAAGATAGCGTCACATCACCTTAGATGTGAGACTGGTAGGTGGAGGATTCCCAAGGAGGTTTGGGAAGAGAGAACTTGCATTTTTTGCGATAAGGGTGTGGTGGAGATGGAATGGAACTTTGTCATGGAGTTTGTAGCCTATGAGGATATTTGCAGTTAGTATGAAAACAATCTAAAGGTTGACAGCATGCACCATATATTTGATGAAGATAAGATCAATCAGATTGCTAGCCTTCTAGTCGAGACTCATAGCAGAAGACCTGACATCGAAAAGAATATGAAGATGAGTTAAGGTTGTTATTCTCTTGATCCCTTAGGTTGTTTAGCCTCATGGACGTCATTAAAATAATTAATTCACTCATTTAGAGTTATCTCTCACTCAGAGACTAGCGGAAAGGGGGAGGCTGAAAGCTAGTTCGTTAACCTCAAAATGTTTCTTTTAATAACTCATGTATTTTTTTTATGGAGTGTAGATCTTGTGGAAGGGATGGTTTATTGTCTTTCTCTTCATCTAGATTATGATATTACAACCAATGAGGTAGGCTATCCTGTTCATTGCAGTTTGTTGATCCCAACAATTCATAAGGCCTTAAGTGCATACAAAAGGTCCCAGCCTAAGAGGGGATTTTCAAGTACTTTTCAACAAGTCCATGGTATGATGAAGAATGCAAGGCAACCATGAGATCTATAAAAGAGAGAAAGTGGGGCAAAGAAAACAAGGAAAGATATGAAAATTTAGTACAAACGAAAAAAGAAGAATATGTAAATGGAAGAAGAAAGGCGTTAATCTCTCTTGGAAAGCACAACCCCAAGGGATTTTGGAAAGAGCTACAACAAGGGAGAAAGCATATTGAAAACAATATTACAGGTGGCCAATGGCTAGAGTATGCAAGGCTCCTCTATGAACGGGCACACGAGGAAGATACTTCCCCCATAGTTACACTTCAGTGGAACTATTCATAGAGGATAATATCAAGCAAGGAATACAGAATTTAGCAAGTGGTAAAGCAAAGGACATTGCTTAAAGATAAATTACTAAAATAGGGAGTTGAGCTCCTTGCTCCTCAATTAAAAGGAATTTTCAAAGGGATCATCCAGGACACCTTTCAAGGAGAGTGGACTACTAGTGTGGGCATTCCTCTCTTTAAGAGTGGAGATATCAATAACCCTTCTAACTACAACACCATTATGGTCAACCCCCTCATGGGAAATCTTTTTGGGATCACGATACAACAAAGAAACAACATTTGGGCAGAAAATGAGGGAAAAAGGGAAAAAGGACAAGCATGCTTTAGACCTAGACACTCTACCATTGACCACTGTGTCTCTGTTAGACATTTGATAGAGAATTTTTGGGATAACTAAGGTGAAACAACATATTATTTTTTTATGGACTTCAAGAAAGCCTTTGACACAATGACTAGAGAAAAACTATGGAACATAATGGAAGAGTAGGGTATCCCAAATGATTATAGAGTAGCAGTGCATAGATTGTATGAGAAGGTTAAAGCTAAAACCATAGCAAGTGAAGGAATGTCCAAATGTTTTAGTAGCGTTATTGATGTTAAACAAGGATTTCCTCTATCCCCCACCTTATTCAATTTATATATTGATAAGTTGGAAGATTGGTTAAGCAAAGCAGATGAAGAAGGGGTTCATCTAACAAGCTATGTCATAAATTTACTTCTACACGCAGATGATCTTATTCTAAACTCAAAAACAATGCATGGATTAAGAGAGCACTTAAAGGCCTTGGAACACCTTGCCAAGAGGTGGGGATGCAAGTGAACATTAACAACACTAAAATCATGATTTTCTCTTTAAGTAGAAAAGGCAAACCAAGCACTTTTCTTTTCGAAGGTATTCCTTTGGAGATAGTGAAGGAATATCTTGCGATTGACTTCCACCATAAGATCACGTGGGAGACTTATAGGGAAAAAAAATTTCAAGGAGGATGGAGAGCCTCATACTAAATCCAAAACAAGTGCAGGAAAGATGAACTTTGGGATTCGAAAACCAAGAAAATCCTTTTTGGTTTGTTGGTTATGTTGGTTGTTCTCTATGGTTGTGAGGTATGGGGAATATTTGACATGTCAACTTGTAGTTGGGGACACTTAGAAAGAATACATAAACAACTAATTACTAGCAATCTCAAAGTTAAATCCATAGTCCCGTATGAAATCCTTTTGGCTGAAGCAGGTAGTTTCCCGTTGGAGGCAACAATGATGACCAGGTTAATAAGTTATTTAAAAAAGGTTAAAAGCATGGATAACCAACACTGGCTGAAGATAGCTATGGAAGAGGAATTCAATCGTAGGAAGAAAACTTGGATGAAGAAAAAAAAAGTGCTTGAGTAATTTAGATATCAAGTTGCATGAATGTCCTATTACCAATGAAGAAATACAAAAAAATGTGATGGAAAAATTTAGGGCTGCCATGTGGACTAATCACAATGGACGTAAAAAAACATACTACATCAAAGAGTTCAATCCAACTTGTGACCATGGGGAGAAAACATATTTAAGGCAAACTGCTAAAGGAAAAGCAAGGGTGCTAGTGGCATAGTTGAGGATAGGGGCCCATCACCTTAGATGTGAGATGGGTAGGTGGAAGATTCCCAAGGATGTTTGGGAAGAGAGAACTTGCATTTTCTACGATAAGGGTGTGGTGGAGATGGAATGGCACTTTGTCATGGAGTGTGCAGCCTATGAGGATATTTGAAGTCAGTATGAAAATAATCTAAATGTTGACATCATGCACCATATATTTTATGAAGATAAGATCAATCAGAATGCTAGCCTTCTAGTCAAGACTCATAGCAAAAGACCTGACATCGAAGAGAATATGAAGATGAGTTAAGGTTGTTATTCTCTTGGTCCCTTAGGTTACTTAGCGTCATGGATGTAATTAAAATCATTCATTAACTCATTTAGAGTTATCTCTCACTCGAACGCTGGCGAAAAGCAGTTGGCTGAAAGCTGGTTCGTTAACCTCAAAACTTTTCTTTTAATAACTCATGTATTTTGTTTGTGGAGTGTATATCTTGTGGTAGGTGTTAGCCTCCTATACCAATAGGTTTCATATTTCATGATTGTCTTGATTGAACTATGGAATATGTTCAAACCTTCTTTCTTGAGCAAAGGTGTTCCATATTCTTAAAAAACCAAAAAATAAAAAAAGTAAAAAATGTAAAGAGGGTATACCCTAAAAGAAAAATCAAAGGGTAAGAAAAATAAAGTGGTCAAAAAGAAATGAAAGAAATGAACCCCAAGCAAAAATAGACCAAGGAAAGTGTGCAAATCCAA
>APFE031267654.1:169338-185504 GCA_000404065.3 Pinus taeda
AAATAATAACATATTCACGTTACTTTCCCCTCCTTTTAAATATATTGGCACCTTGTCATTTTAGACACAATATTGACTCGGGATAAAAAAACTTTTAAAAATATAAATCTGAGTTATTAGGGATTCATTTAAACTTGGAGTGGAGATTCAAATGCTTGGAATTTATATTTATCTCTTGTAACATTTGCAACTAATTAAAGGTTAAGATATCTATATAAAGTTTAA
Organism: Pinus taeda; assembly: GCA_000404065.3. Lineage (NCBI taxonomy): Eukaryota > Viridiplantae > Streptophyta > Pinopsida > Pinales > Pinaceae > Pinus > Pinus taeda. The sequence goes on from APFE031267654.1 coordinate 169,564, forward strand.
AAATCAACACAATATAAGATAGGTAGTTGAGTTTATTGAAATTTTGTTAAATTATAAAGGTCTCACAGCTTATATTCACTTTTATGACTTGAGTTTTGGTTATAAAGTAAATTAAAAACTAAATTTAGAAATTTGGTGTTTAATAAATTGAGAAGAAAATTTTCTAATCTGTTCAAATGAATTAATTATAATACAAATTAATTTATCTAATTGTAATAAGTTAATTTGGTTATTATAAGAAGCCTAGGTTTGCATTATTGCATTATTGTAAGAAAGCCTAGGTTTGCATTATTGTAAGTGGACAATTTGTGTTTGTGTTGAAAATCACAAACTCAAATTATATTATGAACTATTTAGTTGAAAGAACCCATGACAAAAGAAGAGAAGGAAGATAACTCCCATGGGTAGAACAACCATTGTAGAGGGTAGCTCCATTTCTTTGTGATGACTTTAGTTCAATCTTAGTCATATATTTTCTATTCATATCTCAACCAAAGAATACATGACCAAAGCCCAAAAACCATTGATTGTTATTTCATAATGTCAAAGATTTCAACATTTTCAAATCTTACACAACTTAACACACTAGTGGTCACTATTATCTTCTACTCATCAAGAACTTTTTCATCTCATTATAAACTCTACGAACAATGTTATGGAACTCATAAAATATATCATTTTAAGTCACCTCAACATTCACACAACTAACACATGGTAGTATCTCACCCATGTCTCATCATGATATAGCAATGCCAATGCCAGACACATTGCCTTGCTAGATCATATCCAAATATTGGTTTCTATTTTATTCTTCTTATGGTCACGTCCAATTCTTTTAGATTTTTGGATTTTGAGATGCTGATGAATTTTTATCTATAGGTTAAACATCGAAACTTCCATGTCATCTGCCATGGAAATTGCCACTTGGCCCTAAATATTAACAATGTTAATTTGGATTTTCAGATGTTGATGAATTTTTATCTATAGGTTAAACATCGAAACTTCCATGTCATCTGTCATGGAAATTGCTACTTGGCCCTAAATATCAACAAATTTTAATCTGGATTGGATCATTATATTTTTGGTCATCCATCTCAATGCTTTTAGATTTGAAAAAGTAGAGGAATCAATTCACGTGACCATATTATATTTTTGGTCATCCATCTCAATGCTTTTAGATTTGAAAAAGTAGAGGAATCAATTCACGTGACCATTTTTACCGGCACAACCCAGTTTGGCAAATCAGACTTTGAAACCTTTGAAGAGCATTTTGAGGCATCAAAGGAATTTTTTTGGGGTAAAACATTTCCGCTTTAGTGCCATACCTTATTTTGATATTTTGCATATAGAGACCTTTTCAATGGTGTAAGAATCACCTTAATAAGAGTTCGTATGCAAAAGTTATGCCACTCAGAAGTTGACCTTCGTGCTTTCACTAACATAATTCAAGAACTAGCAGTGAGCTAGTAGGGTATTTCATAGCTGGGCCACTAGGAGGAAAAGGGGTTCCATTCTTTTCGAGTGCATTTGTTCCATAGATCAACAAAAATAGCTAAGAGGGGTAGGGGATAGAGCACACAGAGAGTATTTGTGTGTTGTAGCAGCCCACATGACACATGCCATACTTCTTTGTACTCACAAACATTTTCTATTTGGAGAAAGAGAGCATAACAACCTCACTTTTTGGTTGGCTTTTCTCTGGGAAAGGGTTTCCTAGGTCATATCTTGTGTAAAATCATGGTTTACAAGTTTTCATTTCATTGTTCTCTATTTTCTGAATAATTTTAATTTTCATGCACAAATAATTAACAATAATCTAAAAATAAAGAAATCTAGAGAAAAATAAAACCCTAATAATGGAGATTTTAGATTTTTAAATATAATTTTTTTAGATATATTGTGACAAACTGTCAGGTGGAACATCCATGACAATTTACAAATCAATTATAATAATATAGTTTCCATGTCATTAATGATAGGTTATTTGGCTAACAGAGCATCGTCAAAATCGTAAAAAGTTAATGCTTCGAGATATCCAAACCATTTATATTCAAGAAAAACAAGTGTCATTTTCAAATTTTTTTTATCTTGGACCTTCAATCTCCATGTCATGCAACATTTGTCGATTCCTTCACACCATCATGCAATATCAACGTGCCATGTTAGCATTCCATGTCATCTTTTCACATCATCATAACCTATTGGCATTTCCATGTCATCATGACATGTTACGCTATGGCAACATTAGGGGCACATTAATATGTCATGTCAACCACCTTTACTTCCTGCATAGACTAGGGTTCCTCATACAAGGCTCCATGTATTCACCATCTGTCTCATCCACTTGTCATTTAAATCCATGTTTTTATTTCTGGCTCAACCTCTTCGTTAAAAAAAATATATTTGGATAGTTGTGTATCTCCATCATTAGGGTTCCTTCTCACAAGTTTATGTCACCTCAAGTTTTCACTCATTCTGGCCATTCGACACCTGGATTTTTATGTTGGATCCATTTAAATTCCTTCTCACAAGTTTATGTCACCTCAAGTTTTCACTCATTCTGGCCATTCGACACCTGGATTTTTATGTTGGATCCATTTAAATAATTCTTCAAATATCCAAAACATCATGTCTTGCATTTAAATTTTTTTTATTTTGGATAGTTGTGTATCTCTATCATTAGGGTTCCTTCTCACAATAAGTTATGTGACCTCAAGGTTTCACCCATTTGAGTCCTCGTTAGTCCATACAGTGTTAAGTTCTAGTTGCTCAACTACATACCTATCCACAAGGAATTAACATTTACATTCATTTTAATAGAAGCCCAATTAATGCTTTGAATATAATTCCCCATCAGTTTACATGTTGTTAAGTAAACATTGTGGAGCTGAAGAATCAGGTCCCGGCAATGCAGGCACTTGCAAACTGGTACACAAATTAGAGTCCTTACGGTGCCTCCTAGGTCTAGGTATAAGGTTGCAAGGTCGAATCTCGGGCAGGCTGACAGGTATTTGCTCGCAGCAAATACTGTTACATATACTGTAATATGTATATGTTCCCATATGAATTGTATATTCCATATACAATTGTACGTATTCTGCTTTCCAACAAGCTGAGAAACTGTCATTACTTTTTTGCATTGTGCGCTCGGCTTCTGTATACAGCCACCTGGGACGAATCTGAAGCATGGATATTGGTTTCTCATTGGTTAAATTTTATGGGTATACGGCATGGAATTATACGCTGGAATTTACAGGTTTTTTCAGTACCCATATGTGAATGATTTTGCTATAAATTCTTTGACAAGATATTTTCTTATGATTCCTTTTAGCAGGATCTTTCCAGCCTCTCCATATCTACTTATCTCCTCAGATGCCGTTATCAATTTACAGTAAAATTGACAGTCCCATGGCGCGTAGTGTATCCATGTGTAGCTATTATTATTGTTTATAATAGATGTACGTTTAGGTCACTAGCGCCCCCGCGAACCAAATCAAATTGTCAAGGTTGGTTTTTTAATTAATTTTTATTTTAAAAGAAGTTTAAATATCCCAGGAATTGCTTTTTTTAAGCATCATATATATATAATATTTAATTTAACTAATATTTTTTCAATATATATTACAATCCGATAATAATTAATACAATAGTTATATAATTAAATGGATTAAGGTTAGAATAATAACCATAAAATTATATTATTATATTAAATAATTAAAAAAATTTAAGTTACAAATATATATATTTAAAAAAATATGGAACAAATTTTTTAATTATGAAGAATTTATCGGCTATTTTACATTGTCATGATATTATAGGCGGATATCAGGGCCAATAACATGAACTTATCAATACTACATGCTAAAAAATTATTTGTTTTTAATTAATCAATTTAATTAAAATGTCAAAAATGAAATAACTACTTTATTGATAAATCTCATCCTTTGATTTGTGTAATTTATTATCAATATTCCATATTATTATTTATAAATTAAATCTCTACTATTCACTTAATAATTATTGATAATTAAATTATAATTCTAGAAATCTTATTCTAATATAGACACACCTATGAAGTTAACGAACAAATAATTATTTAACTAGCACAACCATATGAATTAAATAGGCATCTATAGATATCAATCATGATAAACATTAAAACAATTAATAACACTTAGTACAAGATACATCTCAACATTAAAATTATGAAAACTCACTAAAATATAACTTTATTATTATTATTAAATAACCAAAAGAATTAATATATTTAAGTTAAATATATGTACATTTAAAAAAAATGGAAGATTCTTAACCATGAATATTTGTCCCCATTTTACCATGGAAATTCTTAATATGTAAATAGACTTTGATAAAGTATCTACTTTTAATATCTTATATAAATAAGAAATATATTTCTTTATAACTATTTGTTGATTCAACAAATTCAATTTATAAATTTTTGTTGTTTTTTTATTAACTTAATTTATTTATTGTGTTGATAGGTATGCTTATTTTGGAATAGATTTTTCACAATTTTAATTTAATTGTGAATAATTATTAAGTGGATGGTAGAGATTTGGAGGAACATTTTAGAATAAATCTATTCCAATTAAATTAAAATTGTGAAAAACCTATTCGAAAATAAACACACCTATCAACATAATAAATAAATTAAGTTAATAAAAAAACAACAAAAACATATAAATCAAATTTGTTGTATCACTAGATAGTTATAAAGAAATATATTTCTTATTTATATAAGATATTAAAAGTAGATTTTTTAGCAAACTATTTACATATTAAGAATTTCCATTGTAAAATGGGGACAAATTTCCATGGTTAAGAATCTTATTCTAAATTTTTACCAACAACTTAAGGTGGATGAGGATCTATTGTCTTTTCTTTTTTAATTGATGACCTAGATTGAATCTCAAGGGAATATGATCATCATATACGTAGTCTTAATTCTTATCAACGACTCTAGTGTGTTGCAAAATTTGTTAGGTTGCATTCTAATAAGTTCATATATAAGCAAATTTTATTTAGCAAAATGGTTCATTTTACAATAAGATGTGTAATTCCTTTTTTTTTCTCAAATTAAATTAGATTGGTGCCCACCGTTTTCCTAGGGATTTGAGATTATTCCAATTCTAATAAATTTATATTCTAATTAGATGGAGAAATTAATATATAAGCAAATTTATTTAGCAAAATGGTCCATTTTACAATAAGGTGTGTAAATTTTTTTCTCAAGTTAAAGTTGACCCATAACCTTTTTATACATGGTTAATAAGTAAATGTCTACATTGGTAAGACATTCTTTGTGTTGCAATAGAATTTTTTGTTATATTTATAAAACCTTCTACTATATCAACCACATTAATATTTCTAATGTGGTTGTGCTAGTTATATGAACAAGTGCCATATGAAGTGAGTTATCATCTTTTGACCATTTGATATTTTTTTGTTATATTTATAAAACCTTCTACTATATCAACCACATTAATATTTCTAATGTGGTTGTGTTAGTTATATGAACAAGTTCCATATGAAGTGAGTTATCATATTTTGACCATTTGATATCATAAGGCACAATATTTTCCCCATGCCTTATGATATCAAATGGTGAAAAGATCATAACTCACTTGATATAACATTGGTTCATATAATTTTTTTTTTTTAAATTAATCAAATTAAAAAGGAAAAAAATGCATAACTACTTTGGAAATAAATTTCAACCTTTGATTTGCATATACTATTATGAATATTTTAAAATATTCTATTAAATCTCTACCATCCTATTGACGGTACTACACATGGAAAATTTTGGGGGCTAATATTCACTAAGTGGTCTAATTTTCCATGGTTTTCCCACAAAAAAGATTCACCGATTTCCAATTTTTATAAAAGATGATTCACCCAAATTTTAGAATATAAAATTATTTTACCTTAAAATCGCCAACATTATATAGAGAATATATATAAAATCATTATAAATTTGAATAATTTTACAAATATATCAATAAACATTTTATAGTTTGCATATTGGGGATTAGTAAGATTCACCAATGTTTTTAAACTTCAAGAAAATTTTTTGTCCTTAAAATTTTCCTTGGTGCTAGACCCACCAACATTCTGGGGATCTCCCTGGTATGAAGTTCCAATTAGACCTCAAACCTTTCGGTGTAGGAGTCCCATCTGGTATGATGGCCTTGTTTCCATTTACTTAGAGATTGTCCTTAGCTCTTGTTGTTTAACACATGAGAGTTTTATGTTGGTGTCTTCAAAAAGTGAGGTGAGTATACCCAGTGAGTGCGTAATGTAACTTGTGTCTCAGTTCTCTTACTGTAAAGGGAGAGAGTAGAGTGAACCTCTCAGTGAGAGGTAATAGTACCACCCAAGAAGAGACACACACGAACCAAAAAGGTTTGTCAAACATCCAACAGGCTAGTCCGCAACGGATGCAGTAGACGTTAAAACTGAAGTGAAGGGAACACAGACACCACCCAGTGGAGTAGTCCACACGGATGTGACGATCATTGGAAGCAGAACAAAAAGATGGTCTGTTGAGTATCCTGTGGAGTAGTCCACAAGGATGTGACAACGACGATAACTAATATAGAAAGGTGGTCTGTCTAGTATCCGCGGAGTAGTCCACAAGGATGAGGCAATGGTGATAACCAGTACAACACATTCCTAACAATGTAAGTACTAAAACAACAAAAATAGTTCAACTATCTTAGTACAGATGAAATAAACATGTATTACAAATTCTAGAAGAATAGTCTTACAAACATCTACAAAACGTGCATGAAAACGTGCTAGTCTTAACAGGATTCTGTATTAAGCACAAGTCCCAAGACACATCTGTACAACATACATCACTAGTCCCAATAGTGGGACATTGGAACCACTATTGGAAGAAGACACATAACCATGAAATCAAAATGGAAAGACAAGACAACAAATGACAAAAGCGAACATGCTGTGAAACTAGAATAAGAAAACCAGAAAGAACTACCGAGGATGAGTGTAAGATGAGTGCAAGGAAAGGAAAACTAGGATGCAACTAACCCTACTCCTATCCTAACAGTGAGATGGTCGGGGGTTATATGTAATGAAATTTCCAATGAATCCACCATAGTCGTTCTTGGCCTTCATCCAAAAATATATGAATGATTAAAATAGATAGACAGTGATGTGTAATAGAAAATACAAAAACTTGAAAATCTTGCACATACGAAGGAAAGTCTTCCCTATGGGTAGAAAGATGTGTCACAATGACTACTTTTACCCAGTGCACATGCTTACTTCTTTGAAGGATACCACTTTTCAACAAATCTTGTAAGCCTCTTGTGGGTGCGTCCTTGTCTTCACCGAACTTCTTAGCAAGCGTGAGGAAGGATTGAAACTTGCTGCTTGCAGCAGAGCTTTCCAAGTAAGATTGTTCCAACCATTCAACTATTGCATCATAAAATTCATAATGCCTGTTTGGAAAGACTCGCGATCTTTGAAAAGATAAATTTTCAATTGGAGAGACAGGATCACACTGGGAATGTTGTAAAGAAAAAAAGATCTGATCATTCTCAGCAGTCATGACGAGACAGTGCGGACCTGCCATAGCCATCAGTGAAGGCTAAAGTGCCTCACCTGCTTGCCAAAAGTCTTAAGAGAGAGATGTTAAACGATGAAGATCAGAGAGCACAAAGGCACTATCATCAGATGCACTGATGGGAAAATGATAAGGTGAATGACCATCACCCAGGATAGAGCAATGGTCAGATGAACTAATTGATATGTCAAATTCCTAGTTTGCAATGAACAAAGAAAAACCCATGTGAAAAATCTTGCGAACGCTATGAACAATGGAACCAAGTTCACTGTGTGTAGATATGACAGACATATTTGTAATGCAAGGTTAACAAGAATGATGAGGAGACAACCATGAAGAGGGAAATTCGATAAGTATGATTGTGGGCAAAGATAATCTTTGAGATGATCAACTTCACAATTTCATGGCTTCATGAGAGATGAACATTCCCAACTCGATTTTGATGTGAGATATTTGCGTGAAGACGTATGTGGTGTAACAAATTCGTGAATTCAGTGATAAGTGAAATTTTAAATATTTGAGCAATCACACTCGGAATACCAAACATTTGTTTACATGGGAATTCACATCGAGTGCAACCATGCAGATAAACAAATTGTGCATGAGGAAACAGATCTGATTTGGTTCAGGGGGCTTACTAGAGTCGCGAAGTCCTGACATAACCATCAATAGATGTTGAAGTGCTTCGACTCCTTGACACGTCCCGAAACATTCCAGAATTGCAAAATCACATTTTGAAGCTTGAACTAGATCATGCATGGCTTGAGGGTGGTTGCTGTTGTTAATTTCAAAACTACTTTTTGGATGGTAGCCATCTTTGTTGTAGGTTTCAACAACAATCAGATCGCTCAATTGAGGATGTTATTTTGATGGTACATCCAAAGATGAATGAATTGATGAACTTGCATGAGTAAGATAATTTGATAGGTTGTATTCATGCAACATAAGAGATGATGAGGGTGTTTCTAGGAAAACTAGGGTATTTGCGATCAATTAGCCCTCTAGGTTTGGCAGCGACCCTAGAAACAACAGTTTAAAGTAACTCAACGATTTCTTCTATGCATAATAGATAAGAGAAATATGAGGGGACCAACCTAGAACTTCCACTTAATCCCTTGTTTGATCTCTTGCCCCCTTGATAGAGCTTGAAACTCCTCTCCGTACTTATCCCGCTTGGAGAGTACCTATAGAAACACAGTAACAAAGAACCATCAAAGCATCTTGATCTATTATAACATAAACATTACAGTATCAAATATATAATGAATAAACAATAACATTCACAATTGCACAATCATATGGAAGAAAACTTGAATAACTTTATTAAATAGAAGGGAGAATTACAACCCAGTTGTCTGATCCAGCATCATCCTCCCAGCATCAATCCCTCTTCACCTCATGAAATAGCAAGATCACACCAACAATACAATGCTCTCTTCTTCAAATACAAACTATCAACACTTCCTTGCAATTCACGATATTCCAGCCTCTGGATCTCTTAGATGAGGGATCCATTTATAGATGTGTGCAAGGGTGTGAGTCATCTCCAGGGTTTTGATTATTTTCATTCCACTTGGAGATTTCTTGGATCTCTTAATCATCCGTGGGAAAATTTAGAGAGGCAAGTGTGATAGGAGAAGTTTCTAGAAGATTCCGTGAGCAACCACCTAGAAAATTGTCTTGGACATTTGTCCATCCTCACCCATCACACCCTATAGAAGGCCCAAATAGTATGCATCGCACCTAGCCAGTGTAATACTCAATATGCATCACACCTTTCTAGTGGAGCAGTCAGTATGGTTCAATTTAGGCCATTTCAGGATGGTTTCTTAGGTGGAACTTTTGGGGAATGAGATAATCAGATGACCATGTTCTTTTAGGGTATGAAACAAATATTTTAGGGTTTTATGAGCCCTAGTTTATCGACATATAAGATTGGGGTTGAAGTTCCCAAATATATCTATAACAGTTGCCCCGTAAAGCATGAAGTCGTAAATCTTGATGTCAAATGAAATGCTTTATCATGAGGATCTAAGGTTTCGAATTGGAAGGTGACCTGCATAAGTTACAATACAATACATCATCCTAATAAATTTTCATGATCTAGCCAAGGCGGGCATTCCCATGCTCAACTTTATAAATTCATTTCATGTACATAGACCAGATAGTCGTCTGTAGGTGTAGACTGGTGATTCTTCAGATGTAGAGTCATCATCCTTGGTTCGGATGACCATTTGTGTAGTGCCTTTGTACATTTGATGTTTTTATATCCCTGAATATATCGCAGCCTAGATGGATGAAACTAGATCCAGGGTCTTCAAACTCGTTCAATCTTCGCTCGATGTACAAGTCAATCCATGTGAAGAGATGTTCAATAATCGAACATGGAAAGACATCGCCTGATTACCAGCCAAAAATGTGAGCTATTAACAGGCATGAGAGGAATCACCGATAATGATAATGACCCTCAAGGTGCTATAGTACAATTCATGTGGTGTGATTATATGATCTGATGTTGAACACCACGCAAAATCTTTTGGTCGAAGGCCATTGATGTCAACCTGTCGCTGAAAGTGAGAAACTTGCCATTGAGGCATGCAAGCTTCAAAGTACTAAAAGAGGTGTTTCTAAGTCAACTTCTTGGATAATGAGTTGATGTTGATAAGAAGCGACTCGTTGTAGGAGAGCCTTGATGTATCCCACATCTATGACACGAAACGAAGCAAATGATTTCTGGAGGTGAAAGTGATCTGATGACACAAGGTTTAGGAATGGCGGTCATGAAAAAATGAAGGTTGGTGGTATTGGAGTGGATGAGGCATTAACTGGATTGTGGTTTCTCAACTAAAATACTTCTCTTGAACATGTCAGTGACACTGATATGGATTGGTAGCGTTAACCCCAAAATATGGACGGTTTAAAATACTAATGGTGAGATGAATGGTGAACAGAATAACCTAACCTGACTCAATAATGGTGATGGAATGAAAGTGTCATATTCAAGAGTGACTTTCTACCATAAATTCTTCAAGTTTCTTCCATTTTTCTCTAGTCATTGCTGACCAGTACCTCTTTATTTTTGTCAAGCTTGAGGAGGATAACATATGATTGTTCTATAATTTTCCCTTTGATCAAACCTGTCGCTATGTTTTAACGAGTCTAGCGATAGTGAAACTCGGTCTTTCTAGAATGGACAAGTTTGTTGCCATTTTTTTAACGAGTTTAATGACAAGGATAACTTGGTCCTTTTCATGTTTAGAGAACCTAAAAAGGGACGAAAAGAAAACTCTAGAAGTTCTTTTTCATAGAATAATCCCTTAAGTCCGAAAAAGGATAAAATAATACAAAAGGGATAAATTTTCCAATGACTTTAATGAGCCGAAAAAGACAAGCGCTGGATCTTTTTTCGTGAGATAATCCCTCATGTCCAAAAAATATTAAAATATATAGGAGGGATGACATTTCCAATCACTTTAACGAATTCGAAAGGCCGGTGCTCGACCTTTTTTGTGAGATAATCCCTCAGGTTCGAAAAAGATTAAAATATACAGGAGGGATGATGTTTCCAATCACTTTGACGAGCTGGAAAGGCCGGTGCTCGACAATCTTTACATATTTAACTAGCCTGAAAAGGGTTTAAAGGAGACTCGATTTTGAGGAATGAGTGGTGTTTAGGATAGCAACTAGTTCCGAGTGAGCTTGTAACTTCTCAAAACATGGTGGTTTCTATGAAGAGGTTGGCTAACAAGACCACTCATCGCAATTATTCCTCCAAAAGGGTAAACAACCAAGTGGAAACGTATGATAGGCCAAAAGAATGGAGGTGATAAGAGTTACACAACCAAGGCTCAAAAGGATGATAGCATGGTGATTACAAAGGTTAATTACCTGAAGGTGGGTTCATTTTTTAACAAGCTTGAACCATGGGGGGGGACTATGCTCGATTTTTAGTTTCATTTTTACGCAAACTAGAAATGACAAAACTAAAATGCTAGAAAAGAAAAAAGTAAAAAGCTAGAAATGACAAAACTAAAAATTGAAAATAAAAAACAAAAAAGAGGTTTGCATGCCCCTAGCATGATGAAAAGGAAAGTCTCCAGTAACCATATGGAAACTATTGAGGTTAGGTAGGATGGTTTCATCTAGAAGACAAAATACTTCCTTTGCTTCGTCCATAGAATAGACAAAGGTGAATGGTGTGTCAGACCAATCACATAACCTACAAGAAAACTTATCTTTTCAACTAGGTTTGTTCGCAAAATAGAAAAGGGTGAATGGCCCCTAAGCTTTGTTAAATTCACCATACTACTCATGGCAATTAGGTGGATGGAATGAAGGTTCAAGAGATATCGCTGACGTAAAAGGACCATTTAGGGATGATGATTGACTTGGAGCTATGCTTGGACAGGGAAATGAAAGCTGGTCAATGGTGACAATTTTGCCTTCATGTAGGAAACAAATCACTCGAAAGAGTGTTAACACAATAGCTTCCATGTTATAAACATAGTCGTGTCCAAGGAGTAGATTGTAGTCTAACGGTCCTAGGACTACCATCACGTTTAGATGAATGGTTTTCCTTCTCAAAGTGATCAGTAACTTAGGAAGGATCCTTAACGGTTGATTGGTTCCTTTGTTAAAGCCTAACAGACTTTACGTAATAGGCATAAGCATTGGCGAACCAAGCGCTTTCCAAGCAGTTGAGGAAAGGATACCGACTGATGCACCCTCATCTATGATAGTGATAGCCATGATCATTTTATAAACTTGTACTAAGATCCATAAAGGTACATGAGAAGGAAGGTGGGATCTTGCTAGTTACTTCCAATCAAAGGAAGTGACTAGACTACTTGGAGGGGGTATCGGATAAATGGGTGAATTAACTCCTCCAGTTACGAGAACTAGGGGATTTTCCTTCTGTTGTGAAGGAACAGGTGGATTGCCCCCAAGTTCATTAGAATTTGAAGTAATAAAAAGAATTTGAATGGTATCATTTCCATTCTCTTCGGCAAGGGTACAATTTTTTGAAGGTAAAACTGGGTCAACTGCGACCTCAACCTGTTGATTTTGGTCAGGTATAGACTTATAAGATTCACTTTCAGAGAGAGTGGCTTTGACCGATGGTTGATTTAAGTCAGTCGGTTTTTTAGCTAGTAAAGGACTCGGGGAGAGTTTCTTGTAGTCAGATGGAAGTCACTATGGTGAAGTAGGATGGTTATCCAACACTCTTTTGGCTTCATCCAAAAAAGGACAAAGGTGAAGGATATGGTTCCCTTCACATAACTTACATGGAACTCTAACCTTTCTCGTCTATCCATGAACTTTAATATCACTAGTCGAAGGTGTGTTATCAACATGATATCCAGAAGTTGATGACACAGGATGTTGTGAATGGGGAGGCCATTCTCTCAAGATCCAAGGAAAGTAAGGAAAGTCTCAAGAAAAATGGTCACCTGCACAAACTATGCATGGAAATTTGGCTTTGGAAAGTCTAATGTGAAAATTTTCACTAGATGAAGCATGGTTGCCCCCTTGCTGAATTGACTTCTTCTTCTTCTCCTTCCCTTTCTTCTTCTTCTCAGCCACTTGGTTACTAGCATCACTACTTTCACCAAGCGAAGAGGAAGAAGGGGATGGAGAAACAAACGAAGAAGAAGGCGAAGGGTCAACTTCAGTATCAACTCAATGCTCATTCGATTGCGGAGGAATCACAGTATTTTGAACCAAAGAGGTTGAGAATAGCAATACTGGCAGACCAATGGTAATTCCCGAAAGAGACAATGTGGCTATATACGGAGCACCAATATTTCCCCAAGAAGAAAAAGGACTAGGATTCCCCTCAAAAGGGATCCCTTGATTGGCGAATCCCGGATTTGTCTCCATATATCTTAACCTAAGATCAACTAAGGAATAGGGATGTTATTCCGAATTCAATTAATTTTATTGACGCTTGGACACAACTTTGCTTTTTCAGTTTTTAAGAGTCGAGAAAAAGCTAAAGCTGACTCTAGTCCCATTAATTTTTTAATGATCATGAAGTGACAAGTGCTCAGATGGACCTTTTCTTTTAAAGAGTCAGAAAGGAATGAAAGTGACTAATTTGGAAAATCTAAACAGAGGGATTACCAAACCAATTGAAAAACTACAATAAACACCTTGGTGATAAATTAAAGAGAAATTATGAAGGACTTATGTATGACAATCAATCTTCCCGAATGCTGTGTTTAGTGCATTGTGATCAATAAGGCGATAGACTCAACTTCCTATGGATAAAGGATATAAGCCTATTGTGGTCTCCCAATATATACACGATGGTACAGAGAGCACAAGTCCGTGCTAGCACTTGTTGTATCAAGGAGGAGGAATCACCCAACCTTTGATGAAAATGATAGTTACTAGTTTTTATGACGCCGGAACACGTCTCTAACATAGACCTCTAGATGTGTTGCATTAAGTTCCAAAGATTTGTTAGGTTCTTTGAAATTTATTTTAGAGTTGATCTTGTTTAAAGTTTGCCTTTCAATGGTTAATCACGTGATGTTGATTTGAAATTCCTAAAATGCAATCTACAATGATAAACAATCTTTGTTTATTTTGAGCAATGAAAATCCTAACTACTAGGGAAAAAAGATTACAATTTTTTCAAACAAAGAACAAAGAGAACACACTAGGGAATTTTCCTAAATCATTTTTCGCACACAAAATAAATGAAAATGCAAATGGATGTACTTGTTTTCATTCCCCTTAATGTGAAAAATGCCAAAAAGAAAAACTGAATGTAGCAAAGATCTGAAATATTTTACTCAAAGTGACATTTTCGACAATTTCTTTTTCAAAAGAGAAAGGAAGACTAAATGACAATTTTCAATTTCGACTAGAAAATTCTTTTAACACTTTGAATAAAAACTAATCAAACCAAATACACGACAAAAATTTCAATCGATTATCCAGGGAAGGAAGAATCCACGACACTTCACATTTTGACATAAAACGACAGTTATGACATTTTTTGTACCAAAGCGACAAATCGATTTAAGCAAATTTTTGACAAAGGATTGTAAATGATTGACAAATACATAAAAACATTTACTAATCCTAACCAAATGGAGGCTGATCTATGTGGTGCAAGTAGGCTTTAGTAAGGAAGTACTGTTCATGAGCAGCAAAACAACTAAACAAGGCTGAAAACAAGGACAAAAACCCCAAATTTCTAGAATGGAAATAGGTTCAGTCAGTCATCACACATGGGCTTCACAGAAACAGAGATGTATCACACTTTACACACTTGGGAGGTGCGATGCATACTAGGTTATAGTGACAGATAGTGTGACGGGCTAGGGAGCACAACTGAAGTGGGTTTTGGCTCAGATGTGCAGTTGTTTTCAGTGAGTTAAGCTGAGCTATGATGGACAGTAAAGATCAAAGTACAGAGGAATGACTTGAGAGTTTATTGAGCTACCAAAAGGGCATCTATAATGCTTGTAAGTTATATTTTTAATTCATAAACTAAACCAGAGATTGACTGAAGTAGCATTCATCTACTATGCAATTGCAGAGCAAGAGCAGTTCGAAGGCTACCTGGCTGACTTCAGGCTCTGTATATATTTTATAAAACAAAAAGTAACAACAAAAAAACATCTATTCGATCCCTAGTGGAGTCATGTTATAGACATTTTTGGGCACTTCAACCCCAATCATAAATGTCCATAAACTGAGGGCTCCTAAGTCCCTAAAAGTGTTGCTTCACTGCCTAAAGGAACAAGGTCAGCTGATTACATCATCTCCAGAAGTTCTCCACTAAAAACTGCTCAGAAATGGTCAAAACTAGACCATACTGAATACCCAGTGCAGAGGGTGTGATGCATATCACCTTCCCAGTGTAAAGGGTGCGATGCATACTAAATGACCCCTCTGTAGGGTGCGATGGTCGGGAATGGACAAATGGTAGGGACAAATTGCGAGGTGGAAGATCGTGGAATCTTCCAGAAGCTTCCCCTCTGACACTTGCCTCTCTGTTTTCGACCACGGATGAGTAAGAGATCATCATTCTCCAAGTGGAATCAGGACCTATCAGAGAGAGGACACTAATCAAGACCCTAGAAGATGACTCACCTCCCTACAATCATCTATATATGGATCCCTCATCACAGAGATCTAGAGGGTGGAATTTTGTATCTTGTAGAGAAGTGTTGTTGGTTTTCTGGAGAAACTTCATAGTGTTGGGTGATCTAAGCTTTACTTGAGGCGAAGAAGGGCTTTCTTGCTGGAGGATGATGCTGGGTCAGAACATATGGTTGTAATCCTCTTGCTACTTTTGATCTTAATAAATCTA
>APFE031267654.1:185524-196359 GCA_000404065.3 Pinus taeda
GTTCCACTCTTATCTATTTTCATAAAGGAAAACAAAAGTAGAATTTACTTGTTTGTTTCTAAGATAGATACCAGTCTTAGTGGGAATAGCAGCATCCGAGTGGACACTATTCCTGGTAACAAAATGGCGACTCCGCTAGGGAGCGACTAGGTTTTTTGTTAGCCTATCTTTGTTTCTTTTATAAACTTATAGACGGAGCCTGAAGCCAAGCCAGCTAGCCTTCAAATTGCATTTGTTATACAAATGTAAAGTAGATCAATGCTGCTTCAGTCTATCTCCGGGTTTTGTTTATGAATTAGACAATCGATGTGCAAAAAGTCTAATTTCCCTAAGTGGTGGCTCTAGTAACCTCCTTAGATCAACCCTGTGATTTACATATACTGAACATCACTTACTCGGCCTAAAACCCTGATTTGAATTGCAAATTGTGAGTAAAAGCTCATTCAAAGTCTCGCACTAGTACCATCGCACCCTGCCTTCAAGACAGTCGGTATGCATTGCACTTCCCGATTGTAGTAGGTGCGCTGCATATTGAATTCACTGTGTGACAGGTGCGATGGTCAGGGAAGGTTAACTTTACCTTCAGACTTTGGTTTTTTCCTCACTATTTTCAGTCCTATTCAGGAGTTTTACTGTCTATGGTCAGTGTATCTCTATGAAAACCCCCTCCTCTTACATTATTCCGCCTCCATAGTGCAAAGAATTGTAAGTGTTTTTATGTATTGTGCACCATTTTCAGTTCTCTTTTGCAAAGAAGTAGCATAGTCGAACTGTCGTTTCTTGATCTGAAAGTGTCGTAGATGTCATTTTCAGTCATAGAAGACAATCCCATTGTTCTTGATAGTCGATTATACAGTTACTATTGCATGTGATTGAATTAATAGTTTTTAAAGTGTCGAAAAGCAATTTTCATTTCGAAATCGCAAAGTGTCTCTCTTACCTTCACTTCATTTTGAAAAGAAATTTGTTGAGTATTGTTGCTTTGAAAATAGTTCAAATTTTCACTTTGCTTTCTTATCATCATTCATACATTAAGAAGGCTAAAAACAAATACATGCATGTGCATTTGCATTTAGACTGCTTGGTTTGATTTAGGACAATGCATTTAGCGTGTGCTATGTCCTCTTTGTTGAAAGATTCTCAACTTTCTTTCCTTAGTAGCTAGGATTTTCATTGCGAAAAGAAGATTAAACGTTTGTTTATCATCTTAGACTGCATTTTAGGAATTGTATACACATCACGCGGTGATCCTGAAAGGCAAATTTTTAAGCAAGATCAACTTAAAATAAATTTAATGAATCTAACAGTGCTTTGGAACCTAACGCACAACATCTAGAGGTCTAGGCTAGAGACGTATTCCAGCATCGTAAAACCTAGTAATTGTTGTTTTCATTGTCGGTTGGGTGGTTCCTCCACTATGAGATGGCAAGTGCCAGTACGGACTTGTGCTCCCACGTACCGTCGAGTATATTTTGGGAGACCACAATAGGCTGCATCCTTTATCCTTAGGAAGCCGTGTCTACCGCCCTATCGATCGCAATGCACTGAACACAGCATTCGGGAAGATTGACTGCCATATTGTAAAAAGTATTCTGCAGTTTTGCGATTGGTTTGGTAATCCCCTCTGCCTAGATCTCCATAGTAGTCTATTTTGCTCCTTTTCACAATCCTTAAAATAAAGGTCCTCTGAGCACTTGTCACTTCAAGCTCAATAAAAATCGAAGGCGACTAGAGTCATCTTTTGTTTTTTCTCGACTCTTTAAAATTGAAAAAACAAGTAGTATCAAAGCATCTAAAATTCATTTAATTCGAAAAACATTTTTCCCTTTTATTTTGAGTTGATCAAGTAATCCGCAATCGTCGAAGAAAGTCAATCAAAACCCCGTCGTTTGCGGAGACTTACGAGTCAACCGTCGTTGACTCCGGAAGCGAAACCATTTTGGACAAAATGAACTCGTTTGACCGGGTCAAAGTCCCCTAGGTTGGTTGGAGCCAATACTCTAACATCCTCAGAGACTCTGGTTACTTCGAACATTTCTGGAATCCCTGCCTCTACAGAAGAAATTCCGCAACAACAAAAGGACATTACACCTGATCTTAGTGTGACGGTAAACACTTCTATTCCTGAACTGGCTCCATCTACAGCTAATTCAGAAGGTGTTACTCCCCAACTGTTTGCTGCTGCAGAACTTATATCTTCTTCGACACCAGAAATATTTTACGGACATGACGGTCTACCTCTTCCTCCTGGATTGATTGCCATAGAAGAGATTGTGGAAGATCCTCCATCTAACACTCCAACGCAATTTGGAGCTGGGATCACCCTGTGTCCTTCTTCATCAGAAGATATTCACCCGCCATCGGAAGTTCCTGAAGAATCGCTAAGGAATCTCTTGGATAAGCTTAATATGTCTGAACAACCGTCGACATCAAGGACTATGTTACCTGACACAGCAGTAGCAAAAGCTCCTTCTGCTACTTCGACAATGTTCACTGGCGTGCCGTCTGTCCCAACTAGCTCTCAATCACTGGATGGAGTCCATCCAGGGACTGTTTCGACAATATAGACTGTTCCCGTTTGTTCGTCTGGAATTATATCTCGAATCTCTTACATTGAGTCTTAACAAATTGATCCTTCACAAGGTCAATTTGGGCAAACTGGTCCCCAAAGGAAAATCATTCCTTTGAGTACTGGATTACCATCGTATGGAGGGCCATATACCCTTTCATTGCCTTCCTCAGAAGGACAACCATGCGTGAGTTCACAACAAAATTTGGGTTATGCTGGAATCACAAACTGCGGTTGGGTGCCAATCCTGCCTCAACAACCAAGAGTTGTATGCTCAATGCAACAAAGTTTACCTATGACAAACATCCCCACTATGCCAGCTATTGTGGTAGTATCGCAAGTACAAGCGTTGCCAGTTATATGCCAACCTCAAGTTTCATAGGTTGTAATGCAACAATCTCTTGTACCTATGACACAACCACAATCACCAACTAGTGGAATGGCATAGGTTCAAACGGGGAACGCCAAAATCCATCTTGGTCAAACAGTCAGTACTAGACAACAACCCATGGCTTCACAACCATGGCTGGTGCAATACCAACAACCGCAATTCCAGCAAGCTTACTAAGGATATGAGCAACAAGTCTTTGCAAGTAATGGGCAACCGTATCAACCATATCATAATGGTTATGCCCATCAACCTTACCAAAGTTACCAACATCAAATTCATTATGCTGGTATGCAAAGACCAAATGCTCAAGCGATTCCATCTTATCCTGGGTATGCTCAACTAAGCCTGAATCAACAGTTGCCTTTTGTGGCAACTTTAGAGTTACTGGATCTAAGTCGACTAACGAACGATCCAATTGGCTACGCCCCTTGGTGGCCAGTGATTCCTCATAAACTACAGTTTGATATTCGTAAATTTAATGGAAATCTGGGTGAATACCCATTGAATCATGTGATGACCTTTCATCTATGGTGTTCATCGAACACTCTCAATGATGATTCGATCAAACTTCTCCTCTTTTAACGAACGCTAATTGGTCCGGAAGCAAAGTGGTATATCGAATTGCCTAGAGCTTCATTTGATAACTTCGGTACCCTAGCCACAAAATTTTTGACCCATTTTCAGTTACCTATAAGGTACAAAACAGGAACTAAGCTACTTACCAATTTCAAACAAATGATGGCCACTCACATATCCGATCATATTCATGACTGGCGACGTCATCGTAGAATGGTAAAAACGTATGTTCCTGATCAGCTATTGGTTGAATGATTTATAAAGTCTCTGTTACCTGCTATTATAGAAGATGTGGCAAAGGGAGGAGTCATCACTGAAGAGCAAGTTATTGCTCGTGCAAAACATCTAGACTTGATCTATACTCAGTCTGGCACGCTCTGCGATAAAATCCCTGATGCTCCTAGACCATAATTTTCCGTTCCTTCGCCTCCTAAATCAAACAAAGACTCTCATGCCAGTGATGGTGTGATAGGTATGAAAAGCACTAAAACCACAAAGGCTACGTCGAAAAAGGCCCGCATGGTTTCGAGTCAAAATGCAAATGAGGAACTTCTAGCCTCGGAAGTAAATGCCATGTCGACAGACAAAGGCAAAGAACCCAAGCAACCAGGAGGCAAGAAGATAAAACAAGGGAAGAAGAAAAACCAAGAGGACTCATCTCCTAGAAAATCTTCTACAAACCCTTCTAGGGATAGGAAACCGAAAACTCCATGTCATATATGCAATGAGGATCATTGGACCAAAGAATGTCCATATAAAGATGAACTTAGAAAATCCTTCAAAAGTTCAAAAACCTCGACTGTTTTAACTGATTCGTTTCCAAACCCAGGAACAAATCTAGTTGTTAGCAAAAATGCTTCCCCGTCCCAAGTGCTAATGTTGTTAGTTTCAAAGCAATTGAATGATGCTCTGATATCCACAAGGAGTAAAGATTACGGGAATCCACAGATGTTGAACAATAAGGATAATGATCAACCTAGTAGTTCAACAACAACTTCGACCGAAGTTGTGCCACCCATCATTCCTGAATTAATTATAAAACTGCCAAAGGGAGTAGTACACAAATCGACGTTTAATCCTCATGCCCGAGCAACGCAACACTATAATATAGTGGAGGATTTAGCTCAATCGCCCTCCGTGATGTCGACTCTTGAAGTACTGCAAAATTTCCCCTCCCAAAGCAGGCTTTATTATCAGCAATAGGTGGGATTGACCCAACAGATTCCAATCTTATATCTTTCAATCAAAAATGATACAACCCGCAGTTACCAGCTCAACTAGCTTTCCTCATTCAGGTGAAAGCCCTCAACAAAACTGTTCATAGAACAATTATTGATGAGGGGGCATCCACATGTATCATGTCTATGAGTTGCTGGAAAACTCTGGGGTCTCCATCCTTGTCGCGATCGTTGACGACATTGAAAGCATTTGATGGACGAACATACACTCCGTATGGGATACTAAGTAACTTGCAAGTCGAACTGGGGGGAAAAACAATAGAAATCGATGTTGAAGTCATCGACGGAAACCTCGATTACAACATCCTACTGGGAAGACCCTGGAAATATGCCATTGCAGCCGTTGTGTCAACCTACTTTAGGAAAATTGCATTTCCTTCCGAAGGAGGAATTACAATCATTGACCAACAAACTTTTCTCCCCAACAGTTCGCAAGTTACGGGAAGCATTCCGATGATCCATGGAAGCCCTAACACACTTCACAATATTGGAGTAGGCCTACTAAAAGACCCCACATTAATGGGAACTTTTACCCTACCACCTCCAACAAATTTGGCGGAAGTGGCTAATGTAGGAGCCTACCATATGATATCTTCCATTCAAAAGATGTTAGAAAACGATGTTAAAATGGATCATCTACAGGTATTGCCTCTAACCCCACTGGAAATATTATAGCAATCAATGTTTTCAGCATGGGAGGCAAACCCGTATCAACGATCATCAAGCGTTTGGATAGATAGGTCTAAGGAATATGTCACCCCTTCAGATCCTTGGTCGCAAGTACACTCTACAGACAAAGGAATCATTCAATCGATGATGATTGACGAGGCACAATGGGAAGATTACCACCATCATTCCCATCTTCTAAACTGGAAAGAAGACAATTCCAGCAACCTACACCATCCTTCAGTATTTGACTTTCTGACGAATACTGTAAATACGGTGGATTCCGAGAGAAACCTATCCAATATCAAAGAGACTACTGCCATTAATATCTCGACCAAAACAGATGTTGTAGAGAATATTCATGTTGGCAAATCTTGT
Source organism: Pinus taeda (assembly GCA_000404065.3). NCBI lineage: Eukaryota > Viridiplantae > Streptophyta > Pinopsida > Pinales > Pinaceae > Pinus > Pinus taeda. The sequence goes on from APFE031267654.1 coordinate 191,343, forward strand.
TCTTCTTCAAAACTCGAAATATATAGTGCTCTCTTTCACAAGTTTAGAGATGTCTTTGCTTGGTCATATGACGAAATGCTAGGTATTGACTCGAGCATAGTTGAACACAAAATTAAGATGTATCCAGATGTCAAACCGGTACGACAACGGCTATGGCAGGTGCACCCCAAGAAAGCTGTTGCCATCAAGGCAGAAGTTGAAAAACTCCTCCATGCTGGTTTTATTTACTCCGTTCCTCTGACCGATTGGGTATCAAATATTGTTCCTATGATGAAGAAATAAGGAACGATTAGAGTGTACGTCGATTACAGGGATGTAAATCAAGCTTGTCCAAAAGAAAACTACCCTACACCCTTTATTGACCAGATAATTGATGAATGCGCTGGATGCGAAATATTTTCATTTATGGATGGATTTTCCTAGTATAATCAAATAAATATCCATCCACAGGACCAGTCAAAGACTGCATTCATTTTTTCATGGGGCACATTTGCATATTGCAAGCTACCCTTTGGTTTGAAGAATGCAGGGGCAACTTTTCATAGAGCTATGAACTATGCTTTCCATGACATCAAAAACATCGTTCAACCATATCTCGACGATCTTCGAGCTCATTCGCGAAAGCAGACTGATCATCCGCGACATTTGAGGGTGATATTTCTACATTTCTGACACTACAAGATACGACTCAATCTGCACAAATGCGTGTTTTGTGTCAGTTCTAGTCATTTACTTGGCTTCGTGGTCTCAAAGGATGGGATTCGTCTCGACCCATGCAAGGTTCAAGCAATCATCGACTTGCCTCCACCTTCAAACTTGCTTCAGATTTAGAAACTCCAAGGGAAAGCAAACTTCCTGAGGAGGTTCATTCCAAATTACGCTGAACTAGCTAAAGGTTATACTCGTCTATTGAAAAAAGAAGTACCCTTTGTTTGGGATCAGGTCGCGCAAGCTTCCTTTGATGCTTTAAAGCAATCTCTAATACAAGCTTCATTAATGTATGCTCCTGATTATCAAAAAGACTTTAACCTATATCTGGTTGCACTAGATATGACCAAAGCAATGGTTTTAGTTCAAGAGGATAATGGAATTGAACATCCTATATATTATTTAAGCCGAAACTTAAATGATATGGAAATGAAATACTCCTACGCTGAAAAGCTAGCCCTAGCAGCTGTTCAAGCAATACAAAGATTTCGACACTACGTCCTCTTAAGAAAAACTACCATTTTATCAGATTGCAACCCCATGACTTATATATTGTCGCGACAGTTGTTGGGGGGAAAATATTCAAAATGGATAACAATTCTGCAAGAGTTTGATCTGGAATTCAAAAAATCCAAATCAAAGAAAGCCCTGGTATTCGTGGAGTTACTATGTGATCTCCCATCATCGTCCAATGATGCAACATCCGAAGAAGCAATCGTGGATGAAAATTTGTTTATGATATCTTCAAGTGATCCATGGTATGGAGATATAATCGTCTATCTCCAGACACAAACATATAGGTCTAATACCTCACGCTCCGAACAACGACGTATTCCATACCAAGCGAAAGACTACGTGATCGTCGGTGATACCCTTTACCGTCGCGGTATCGATAGAGTTCTGCAGAGGTGCCTCACCCATGAGGAGGCCAAAAAAGTCCTGAATGATTGTCATTCAGGCGAATGTGGGGGGAATCAATCTGGTTATGCTACAGCGCAAAAAATTCTGTGAGCAAGATACTTCTGGCCAACAATGTTCAAAGATTGCATAACTGCAGTTAGAAGTTGCCATGCTTGCCAAATGTTCGATAGCAAAACCAGAAGACAACCCGCACCGCTGCAACCAGTAGTTGTTGTTGGGCCATTCGCCAAATGGGGCATAGATTTCATGACATGTAACCCCACCTCGGCTGGGGGGCATGGGTATATCATAGTCGCAGTAGACTATTTTACCAAATGGGCCGAGGCGATGCCTACATTAAACAACAGCGGCGAAATGGCTACCCTTTTCTTTTTTAATCACGTAGTCCCCAGATTCGGCGTTCCATAGGCCATAGTCACAGATCATGGATCGTATTTTCACAATCACATGATGGTTGAGTTGGTTGCCAAATTAGGACTGTCCCACAACAGCTCCACTCCGTACTATCCGCAAGCTAACAGACAAGTTGAGGCAATCAACAACGTCCTAAAGCGCATGTTGCAAAGAATGATCGGAGTCCATAAATGGGATTGGCACCTGACCCTGTACTCGGCCTTGTGGGCATACCAGACATCGGTAAGAAATGCAACCGGGTTTACACCTTTTCAACTTATATACAGTCTGGAAGTAATCTTACATGTTCAATGTGAAATCTCATCCCTCAAACTCGCAGTCGACCTTCTCCCTGGAACCTCAGAAGAAGAGTCTCGTTTCTTGGAGCTAATCCAATTGGATGAAACCCGTCGTGATGCAGCTTTGGCTAACGAAGCTCATAAGAAATGAGTCAAAGCACAGTTCGACAATAATGTTAAACCTCGCGTCTTCTCAGAAGGTGACCTGGTCTTACTTTACGACCAGGAATCTGATAAGTTGGGAACAGGGAAATTCAAATCGTTATGGATGGGTCCTTATATTGTTAAATGTGTATTAGCAAAAGGGGCCTATGAGTTGATGGACTATTATGGGATTCCACTAGCGCAACCTCGCAACGGGTTGTACCTCAAGCATTACTATGCTTAATTCCGCATAGTAATCCTCATGCTTTTGTTACATTTTTGTTTTCGCTAAGAGCAATTATTTTGGTTAGGTAATCCATTTTTTTTTTTGCATTCGTTGCAGATGTCGAACCTATTGGAATCATTCGTTGGATATGCCGATGGAGCAAGTCGTAGTTTGCGGAACCTGTCTTCTGTGACATGGGCCATTTTCAATCCCAACGGTGAGTTAGTAAGTTTCAGAGGGGTATGCTTTGGTTGGTCGATGAACAATATCACTGAATACAACACATTGATAAAACTCTTCTCTGATGCCATCAGACATGGCATATGCCGACTTGTTGTCAGGCTAGACTCACAGCTCATCATTCTACAACTCACTGGCATTTATTCTGTATGAAATCCAGCTATCTATTGCATGTTCCTAAGAGTTAGAATTTTGGAAAGACAGTTCGATTTCATTCAATATCACATATTTCTAGAAGTTTAAACACATTAACAGACTCATTTGAAAATTATGTGTTAGATAGACATTTGCAACATTTATAAAAAAAAAGCATCACATCAATATATGCAGCAGGATCATGTAACTTAACCAAAATAAAGCTCTGAAAATCAAAAATATATACATAACTGTTTATAGTTTATACATAATGTTCTGTAACCAAGACAAAATCGGTCAAATGACCCAAAACTCAAAATGCTAGGGGGCACCCTAGTCTAATGATGCTGGTGATAGCAAGTCACCGCCTGTGCAATCATGCGTAAAAGCCTAGTCCATCGACTCGGCACTCTAGTAGTATGTCACTACAACTGCAGAGGCAGCTCGTCGGTCCTCACATCTAGGATACCAAGGGTAAGACCCTCGATCTGGTCCTATAGTGCTTAAAGAGTCTCGACCACGTCAAGGTCACGAAGGATGGCCCTCCCAACAACCTCTCCTGCTGGAGCAGCTGTTGGGTCTCTGCGGTGTACTTCTGGTCGAACTGGTCGAATATCTGCATGAGCACATGATTTTTTATTAGTCTTGGTCAAGAAAACATAAGAACATTATAAAAAACAATGAACATAGATATGGTTAGAAGATTTACCCATAGCACCCCACTGCTCGTCAGCCGGCAACACCAAATCCGGGTCACCCTAGAAATCCATGCCATCATATGGAAATTTGCCATAAACCATCTCCTGACGATCAAACCATTCGAAGAAAGTATCAGAAAAGGAAATCTGAGGCTGGCTAGCATGATGAGACATGAGGTCAACCCATCTCTGTATCCGTGGTTCAGTCGGTGGAGGTAGGCCAAGTGAGATGTACTGTGGCTGCATCAGTGGGATTCTCTCCAAAGCGAAAGCGATCAAAATAGAACCATAGTTGAAGTTCTTGGATCTTTTGCTTTTCACCTTGGTCATTTGTTCTTTCATCACATAGAGTACTGCATCACACCAGTTGAACACCTTCGGTTCAAGGCATTCCAAAGCATACTGCATGTAAGACCTGTTAGCTATATGAAGGGTAGAACTACTAGCCAGTCTAGCAAAAGTGAAAATAATGGTCTGCAAGGGCCGGTCAGTGACATCTCAGATATTGATCTTGCCGTCCATACTCGGCTGAGATCCTTCTCTGCAGTGCCGACGAATATACTCCCTCACGGACTCACCCCCATGGGCGGAGCCCGATAATGAGAGAGGGGCACCATGCCTCGATAAACCGGTCAGAAAATAGATGACCACGACAGTCAAGGGGATCGACTTACCCCTAATCTAAAACACCTGGTTGATAGGATCCCAGGCATTGAGGAAATATTGCAACAAGCTGATTTGTTGCCTCATGGTAGAGATATGGAAAAACTTCAACAAGCCACAGTTCCGCAATGCAGCTACTGTGCCCGAATCATGTAAAGAAACAATGTCCTCTTCTTCATGCTCGCGTTCTCACCATGTAACAACCATTTTGCTCCGATGAATTTCTGAAAAACAAACAAGAGAAGAGTTAGGATCTTCATTTGGTAAAAAATAGGCAAAAATCTATGAGAAAAATGTGCAAAAAGTTTCCTCCTTGTGCCCATCGCACCCCAGTAAGTGTATTGGGAGTGATGCATACTAACTAGTCAGTGAGAAGACCAGTATGCATCGCACCTTTCGATTAAGGAAGGGTGCGATGGTGCCAGGGCGAGTTTTTCAAACCCCAGAGGCTCAACAGAGCAAGGAAACAGGCTCATAATTCAAAAATAAAAGAATGCAATTGAAGAGCACAATTTTAGCTCCTACCTAGTCCAAACGGCGTCAGGAATTGTCCACAGAATCTCCCAGAATCAGCTGGTGAAAATTGGGGG
>APFE031267656.1:3715-21982 GCA_000404065.3 Pinus taeda
TCATCAGTAGATTCGCCTTATTTAGATCTAGACATTACACCCAAGAGATCATGATATTTCAGATCTAGCTCTCATAAAATGTTCAACCCCAGAGCATACTAAGCCAAATGATCTCCTTTGCTTTATATAGGCAAGCTCTTCCTCAAATCAAGGATCATGGGGCTCAATAATAATAATAAAATAAAACAATACCACGGGCCAAAACCATGATAACACAATACCGTCGGCTAAATACCAAGGGTAAAACATAAGGAACCCCACGTGTGCATGCTTTATTGCCTTGGAATGTGTGCACTGGGGGTACGCACCCCATGAATGGGTAACCTACGGGTATGTACCCACTTTATATAAGACATCCCTACGTGTCCGCACCTTTTGTACGGAGCGCCTGCGTACTCCTTATTTTCTTCAATATTTGAGAGCTGATCATCAATCTCTGCTACTCTCCTGTTGTACAGTGATCCATCACCTGAATGGGCTGCCATCAAGGACAACACTTTAGCCATAATGCCAACAATCGCCCTCTAATTTAGATCATCAGAGGCTCATCACCTGTCAAGAGTAGATCATCAGGATATAAAACCAAAACCATAATCAAAATCAAAGCCATACCTTGGAACTCATCATCCTGACTTCATCAAATGACTATCCACTATGGAAATATCTGGATAGGGGAGCTTGCTTCATGTAATTCTCTAAGCATAATGCCTTGTTTATCCAACATAATCATCCTTACATAAATCAATGTTGTGCCATCACATCAACAGAGTCAGCTTATCAAAGCTCAAAATTCATAGAAAACCTATTATCAAAGTCATCAACGTCACAATATCAATTCTTTCAACCAGGAGATAGGTGGAGCTCATATCAAATCTTCTCTTCATTTATTATCATGGCAACAAGTTGTAAACAACCATGCAATATCAAACTGAAACTTCATCAAGTCATTCTCATAATCATAACATAAGTCATTTATGTCGCTAGGTGCAAATGCATACACCAAGGATGAGTCATGTAGGTTTAAATTTCATGTTTAATCACAACTGTCAGTACCTCAACCATTTTTCTAGGAACAAGGAGACCAATACAAAATCATTTTTCCCAATACCCACATAAGTCATTATGCCCACATAGCATTGATATCAAGGAAAATCAACAATTATCTAATCATATCATTAGGCATCAGGTCAAGTCCAAATTTGCTATCATAGAGAGATTTATAGTCAAAACATATCTCAATCATCAATTCGAAGTTATTTTCAAGCATCATGACAAAACATTGTTCATATATGTCAGTAAGCCAAATCATGCCAACCTCTTGTAGTGTAAACATAGTGACATATCTATATGTATGTCCCAGTCGCCTGCAAACACAAGTCTAATCTACATGTTCATGTTATGGAAAACATTCAATATTTTCCTACTTCCATATCTTGTTATCTGCAACACATCTATGGAACTGACATTTCCAGGTGACGAACCGATTTCATGCACAATACTACATTTTTATGTGATTAGAAATTTAACCCAACAACTTCATAAATCATATTACAAAGGCAGTATATATTAGAGACACCTTGATTCAAAGTTCATAAAGCTTCAGATGTTGGTTAACTATAGTCAAACCCCTAGACGCTCCCTTCAGTTTAGCATGGGAGCATCTTTAGTTTCCTAGATGCTACCTGGGCCTTAGAATGTGTGCATTCAAGGACGAAATTTCCTAGTTCAGTGACTACGTCCGGAGCAAAAAACCTAATTTTTGTACAAGCTTCATATCTAAGACACTACTGCAAATCAATATTATCAAATGCACATAAATCATACTTCATTATCATAGAATGCAAAGAGTAATGAGAGTAAGAATCTTGAGAAGAGATTCTTCCTCTAACTGGGAATCTATGTCATCAACCTGCTTCTAATAAACAACATATCTGTCAGATCATAAACATATATCTATCATGGTTATCAACATCATGACATCAATCTTTCATCAAAGGTTAGACTCAAAACAACATATAGATGCAACATCATATCTCAGATAGTATGAACAAAATAATACTTTCTATCAAGTCACCCCATCAAGTTAGGACATTCAGTTTAACCATATGTCATTAAGACATGACCACAAGTAGTAAGAGATATTAGAATATCAATCTCATAGTTATACCTTTAACATCAAGGTTACCATGATTATCATGATCAATAAGATCAAGTAAGGTCATTCAGTAAAAATTTACCAAAACAATGAGAGTGTCAATCTCTCTTTCCTTATGCTTCCATCATGCTTATCGTAAGCATTACCAGCAAACTCATGTATAGGATTCAATGATCTATCCTTCTATGACAAATATCAAGAGTATCATTTACTAGAGTCAAGGTGATAGCCTTCTTTATAGGATGAATATATCCAACAAATAGATCTTAGTCAAACATCAAGTATATCAATGTATAAACATTAGATAGCCTCATAAAATTCAAGGAGATCAAAATGTTCAACACCAAGTGCATCATTTCATCATAGGAGACATAGATCCAAGTCACTTTCATATCCATGCATGAGCCATCAAATAAATATACATTCTCATCATACCTTAGGGCTTATCGATCCATCCAATGTTACAGCTGAAATATAACATACCATGCATACCTTGTGGTATTCAAATACCTATGACCTTTTCAAAGGCAGCTTGTAGCATTTTGACATCTTTTCATATAGTGCCCCTTTACTATTTCCATCTCTATCCATCCTTCCTGCATCTCAAATGATGCTCAAGAGGGATAAACTTATCACATCTCATCAAGGAGGTTAGAAACATCCATATACTCAAATACATATGTAGGAAGTATAAGTAATAAACATAATCATCAGATCCATAGGTCTAAACAAAGGTAAGAGGCATCATAAGTTCAAAAATACTTATCTTCAATGAGAGGTGATCCTCTCCCTCTTGAACCAATATTCAAGATCCATCAATTTCCATGATCCATATACCAATGTCGCCTTCAATTATCCAACCAAGTCTACTAGGGATTATCCCATCTAGGGCTTCTTCAAATATTTGTCAAGTTCTTGAGCATATTCACATTGACCAGCTAGGTTCCATATCTGATATTGTTTCCATAAACCAAGTTTTTCTCTCCAACCCTAACCTCGTAGAATCCATCAAGCCTTAATAATCAAGTTTCCAAGGGCTTTCTTCAAACCCTATAATTATTTTAGGTCTCCACCATTCTCTTCTTGCTTCCATCAAAGATGTCATCATTGTGGTGATCTTCGTGGCTTTTCTTCAACCCAGCTCTGAAACCATGTTAAATTTTTCATAGGGATACATTGTTCTTTTCTTTGATAATTTCATTTCATCATTAGTACATTAAGTTCACCCCATATAATCATTACATTATTCAAATCTACACCATTATCCATCAACATATGCAATTATATAGAAAGAAAAACATCATCATCATCATCAATGCAGTGGAACATAAAGGAACAACAGAAGAAGAGCATGCACACACATAGAGACACCGAGATTGGTCTAAGACCAGGGAAAACCCCACTATCAAGAAAACCCTTGCAAGTTTCTTCTTCTTAGATCGTAATCAAATGATTCAGCAAAATAGAGTACAATGATCCATAACTTTTTGTTTGTAACAAAACAACTATGATATCCATGAAACAGATCTAATCATGCTTATAATCAAAACACTGATTTTGTGGACTGTAAAGTGTTTTCACTATATGTCGTCAACTGTTGTCACTGAGCGAAATCTCCAAAATACAGAAATCTCATCTATGAGTCCTAGACGCAAGAAAGAGGAGTTTTGTGAGCATTTATAATAGATCTAGGTGCTCTCTGCATAACTAGATGACTGCGTCTAGAACATATATGGAATCTCCTAGGTGAACTGAAAGAGGGCGTCTAGGTTCAAACATACCCATATATGCTTCAAGCCTTAGACTCTCTCATCATCTTGTTATGTGAGTGCCTATGGCAGCCCGGATGTTATCAGGACCACTTTGTGCGAGCGTCTAGGGACTAATACAGCCTAATCTATCTCAGAAACCCTGGACACTCCCATAACTCACTGTGCCAACATCCAAGGCTCCCTGGATGCTATCAGGACCACTGTGTGCCAGCGTCTAGGGACTAAAATGTCTAGTTTTGTGCCAACGTCTAAGATCTAGAAAACCCTAGATCAATGCGAGCTTCGACCCTGAGATTTCAAACCCTTGTGTGAACTTTCCTCTGACAAACCTATGAGAACCAAGACAATAAGAGAAGACAATATGCCTTGATCAATGTGCCCAAATGAGCTTGAGGTCTCTTCTATTTATAGGCTTTCATGAGGGTCCACTTGGAGTTGAGACTGACCTATCCAATTAAACACGTTCTTAGGGCCGACCTAACCCAATATACATGAGTGAATAAATATATTCAAAAACCAACTTTCGCTTGTCCAAATGAGGTGATATTTAGGTCGATTTTGGTCCTCTCAAAAATAGGAATATAATGAAATCATCATATCGATCATCTGAGTTGTCCAAGGTGGAATTTGATCGTAGTTGCAAAAATTAACGTGGATCACCTTTCATTAAAAAGCTTATCTAAGGAGGCCTTCAAATCCTATTTTTCTCTAATGGGGTATCTCTTCGCAATAGGGATTAATTGCTAATAAAAAATACCAATATAAAAAATATATTAGTAGACACACAACATGCTACCTGACTTTTGGAAACATTTCCTCCACATATTAGAGTAGTGCCTTATGGTAAAAATGTCAATGTAATAACTTAAAAGATAAATTTCCTCCACAGTATAAGTCCAAATTGTATAAATATTATCTCAATAATTGCAAAAGCATGTCCCTTAATTTGGAAAGTTATTGGATTGTCAAATTTTGATAATATAATCTATTGTTTAGTATTTAGAATGATTCTCAAAGTGTAGTTACCAAAAATAGAAAAAACATGGTTCATTGTTCCAAGAGAATTTGAAACCTCAAACCACTTTATTAAAAAAAAAATGAATTCAGCTAAACTTGTGAAAGACATCTCTATATGTAATACATTAAATGAGATATGGATTAATTTAGTCAACGTCCATAAGTTATAATGTAAATCTGTTTACATTATAATGTTTTTACTTTGCATGTTCACTAACCACCTTCCAAGATGCCACTATAAATGTTTTCTATTGAAAAATTGTAGTATTTATGTGCCAATAGAATAGGTATGTGCACCAAGTGTTTAATGGAATACCAAACTAAGTATGTATGTCAATTATTTGAGAAAGTAAAAAAATTGTAGCTTTCCTTGTTAAGCAAGAGTTTTTTTGGGTATTACATGAAAACTCGCCTTATCATTTTGGACTACTTCAAAGGTATTTGGAATATGAGCTTGGCATGAAGATATTTTCTCTATATATAATAATCCAACTATAAGGTTGAAATGGACCTTTCTTCACACAATTTGAGTATACAAAATCAAGGCTTGTGAGTGGCAATGTTTTGATCATATGTTCATAACTATCTTGTGTAAATGAGATAAAGTTCTAGCAAATAGTAGAGTATTTCCCTGAGGGATATAGCCATTAAATACAAAGGAGACATTAAATCTTGATATGTATATAACATTAAAGTTGTCACAAAGTATAAAATTCCATTGTAAGTTCTATATTATGTATGACACCCTAATGATTAATATATTGTGATGTTTATGGGAAGCATTTATAAGGTTCAAAGTTGACATTCAATCTTATTAGGTGTATAACATTAAAGTTGTCACAGTGAGTATAATATGCCATTGTAAGTTATATATTATGTATGACACCTCAATAATAAATATGTTGTGATATTGATGTTGAGGTTCATTTTCTCACCGTGTTTTTTATCAAGGATGTTTAATGGACTAGTAATATTGACCATAACTAAAACCTTGAATTTTCTAATATATGCAAAATATGTAAAGTTATCAAGAAAATCAAACTCAAATATTTTAGTAGGGAGACTAAGAATTTCCTTGTATCTACTAGGGGTAGAGAGTGGCATATTGTCTCATAATAATGATCTGACTCTTCATGTCTATTATTCTGAATAAGGTTAGACTTCGTATAGAATTAATGATACATATTCAAGCATATACATTTATGTACGGTTACAAACATACCTTATAAACCAATATCAAATAATCATGACACAAATTTGGGTCCAACAGGAAGGAATTTGTAGTCATTTTCCAATTAATGCTTAAGAATTATGCATCATCCTTCCTACATTAAGAAAAATTATTACTTCTAAAAACCTGAATATGAATCCTTGATTTCTTCACTACATTAATGGCTCTCTAAAGAGTCATAATCATATATCTATTTTGATTTCTAAACTCATAATGATATGTATATTTCTTTCACTAAGTCATGAGATATCCTTGTCATGGAATTCAGTTCTTAAACCATTATCTATACTCAACAAATATCTACTCAAAGAATATGTGCATAAGCTAAGCATTGTTAGGATCATCCAGGTTTTAATCGAATCTTTTGGATAATTGTGTACACAAGCCCATCAAACTATTCTTTGGGATGTATATTGATCCAAATCTGTCCCTCCTCTTTGTTTGTGTGTGTGTGCATGCATGTTGAATTTTCTAGGTGTTGAAGGGAAATGACTAACGCACCTTCCTAGTTATATTTGCATGTACTCAAAATTATGGCTTGATTTTACTTAGCAACATATACATTTAAACATTTTTCACAATCATATTGTAGTATCATTATTATCTCAAGTTTAAAGCAGAGCTTAGTGCTAAACATTTTACTTCCAGTCATACCTTCATCCTCCCTTGTGCTTTTTACTAAAGTACTTAATTTAGTGAAGGGTTTTGCTTCTATTCATTCAAAAAAAATCCACCCTCGTAAAATTTAGGAGTATATTGTCAAATTCTCCCTTTGTCAAATATTCATTCAAATGTTTTCAACATCACTAGTTTTGTCCTCCTCATTTGATTAATAGCCTAAATATCAAATTAACGCTCTAATATCAACTTTTAGGTTCCATCTATCCAAAATGGAACAACCACCCCTATGATAGAAATGTTTCAAACTAACCACATAGAATATCATTAAAGCATTGTTCAAATGACAACAATAAACAACAAAGTTTGTAAATGATTTGAGGCACCCAAATGGATTATACATGCAAATTTGAATTGTATGGAGGAAAAAATCTCTAACTTGAATTATTTGGCTGAAGTAATAAATGTTAGGAAAGAGGGAGAGAAAGTAAAACATTTATAAAATTAGATTTATAAACCTTAAAATAAATCCCAAACTAACTAACTATAAAAGTAATTTAACCCTAATTAACATTTAATTAACCTTTGAAATATAAAACCATAAACATCATAGAATAAAATATTATTGCATATTATATCATACACCAAACCAGCCCAGCGCATATGAAAAGAGCCTAATTGTATAAAAAAGCACATCCTATGTAGATATGGAACTTTCTAAAAAATGTAGACAAGTGAATAGTGAAATCATCTTTTCCCATTCATTGTTTATATTGTTTATATTGATAATTTATTACATCATTTTTTTCATATTTTTTTAAGCAAATTCACTCACATTGATTAAATCATAACAAGTTTCTATTCGCGTAGTAATTTTTTAAGTTCCAAAATCGTAAACTAAGTTTAAAATATATATATATGTGTGTAATTTTTTAAGTTCCAAAATCTTAAACTAAGTTTAAAATATATATATATATGTGGGGTAGTTAGATAAAATAATATAAAAAGTAGATTAAATTTCGTCGTCCCAAGCAAATGATTAATTGATATCACAAGTATGTTACACTCAATTATGATATCAAATGTGTCCAAGACTTAGTGTTTACTTATTGCATTGAAAAGGTGGAACCATGTGAAGAGGAAAACTTATGAATAAAAAAATTAATTGTAGTGAATAAAAAAATTGTTTTAGCAATCGAAAACATCTCCTCATTATTGAAATTTTTTGGAAATGTATTGCTTAATACATATTTCTAGATAGGTAAGTAAGTTATTTTTAGATATTGCATAATAGTAAGTAATTTTTAGATATTGCTTAATACATATTTTTATAATTTCTAAAATTATTCAAGAGAAATTTCTTGGAAATGTTTATTTTTAGATATTGCTTAATATATATTTCTAGATATGTAAGTAAGTTATTTTTAGATATTGCATAATAGTAAGTTATTTTTAAATATTGCTTAATACATGTTTCTATAATTTCTAGAAATTATTGAAAAGAGATTTTTTGGAAATGTTTATTTTTAGATATTGCTTAATACATACATATTTCTAGATATGTAAGTTATTTTTAGATATTGCATAATAGTAAGTTATTTTTAAATATTGCTTAATACATATTTCTATAATTTCTAAAAATTATTGAAAATAGCTCAATCCAATTTTGTTGACATTTTCCTAAAAAGCGCCAACCATTTTTTATTTTTTTTATTTGGTTTTAAAGCATCAAAATGCAAAGAAAGAAATATATATAGTTTTGAGGAGAATTTTGATTGAATGACTATATATATATAAAAAGAGAGAGTAAACATAAGTAATTGTGAAATTGATGATTGAGACATGAACATTTCTATTGAACATTTTCAATTTTATAAAAAAAATTGTTGAATTTTTGCATATATGATTTATATGTTTATAAATATTAAGGGACGAGTTCAATTTTTTATTTGGAAATAAAAAATATTTTGTTTATTTATAAGCTATAGTTTATGTTTGAATTAGATAATGGTTTCCATAAATATATGAAAAATTTTACTAGAAAAAATTTCATCTTAACCTTAGAAACATTTTCTTAGTGTTCTATATTATTTTTTTTTGTTGTTTATGAATAATTATATTTCATTTATTTTTGGATTAGATAATAGTTTTGATAGATGTATGGTATAATTTATTTGAAAAACTTTCATTTTATTTCTAGAAAATTTTTATTGGCGTTTCTTATTTTTTTTCTTTGTAGTTTTTCATACTTCATATATTTTTCTCATATATGTTGCTTGTTTCTTATTTTCAATATATGGTAACATATAGGAAAATTGAAAAATTGAGGCATACATGTTTTTGTTCATTTTGTGCATATTAATATTTTATCTAAAAGAGTCAAGCAAATGAGGGTTATGTTTTCCTTTTGCATGTAAGTATTATTTTCAAGAGAGAAAAAACATAGAATAATTAAAATCAACTTGCTTAAAATGTGTACCCATAGGAAGTAAATGTTAATCCCAGTAGAGAGACTAATAAAGGGAAGAACTCATATACAAGAAGAACATGTGTTTTAATCTTATATTTCATATGGGTTTCAAATAATGTGTAACACGCCCTAGACTCTCTTATACTAATTCATCACTGCAATTCCACCTCTTTACTTCTGAATTTTGAAAATGTCTTTAGTTTGGCTTTGCCATACATTGATACCTTGATTAATTATGCCTCATAATGCTTTGATACCAACTATAACATTTTTAACTACTACCAACTTAGATCCATCTTAACAGCGGATCTATCAAGCGTCGAGAGGGATCAAATCTCTCGAGGTACAAACCTATTTTTTGAGTGCAAAACTTGAGGAAAGGTTTGCACCTCGAGAGATTTGATCCCTCTTGGCGCTTGATAGATCCGATGTTAAGATGGATCTAAGCTGGTTTTAGTCGTGTGCGTCATACAAAATTTGTTGAACATCTAATTATTTTGATAATTTTAAATATGCTAAATATGTCTAAGATTAATTTGGTTAATTTAATTTAAAATTTGCTTACTTACCTCAGTTTCTCGAGATGAGATAGATTGTTAGTAACTTGAATGATAAAAAATGATGAATAAAATTTTTGAGTGCAAGGTGTCAATGTAACAATATCTACACTGAAACCAATGCATCTTGTGCAAGCAATCAAATAGGAGTAGAAATCAATATTGACATTGAAATCAATGCATCCAGTGTAAGGTATTAAATAGGATTATAAATTGACATGTACACTGAAATAAATTCATATAGTGCACGTGATCAAATAGGAAGAAATCAACAACTACATTAAAATCAATACATCGATTTTAGTGAAAATCCAAAATATTCATGACTTTCTAGATCTAACTTCTATATCTATATTTGTCTGTGTGTGTCTCTTTCTTCTTCCCTCTCTCTCCACCTTCCATTTTGTGTATATCTCCCTCCTCCTCTCCTTCTCTCTCTTCCCCTCCCTCTCTCCTTGTCTCTCTCTATCTGCCTCTCCCTCCCTTTCTCTATCTTTCTCTTCTTTCCTCTCTCCCCTTGCCATCTATATCTATACCTACCTCCATCTCATCTTATTTGTTTCTCTATCTTAGCCCCCTAAACGCATATCACGCTCTCTCTCTCTCTCTCTCTCCATATATATTTATTTATCTCTCCCTCTTCCCTTCCCTTCCCTCTCTCTCTCTCCCCCCATATCTATCTATCTATCTCTCCCTCTTCCCTTCTCTCTCTCTCTCTCACTCACTAACTCTCTCTCTCTCTCTCTCTCTCTCTCTCTCTCTCTCTCTAGCTCTCCATCTCTCCCTTGCCACTCCCTCTCCACCTTTCTCTCTCTATGTCTTTCTTCCCCTTCCAACTCTCTCTCTCTCTCTCTCTCTCTCTCTCTCTCTCTCTTGCTCTTCTCTCTCCCTCACTAACTCTCCATCTCTCCCTTGCCACTCCCTCTCCACCTTTCTCTCTCTATGTCTTTCTTCCCCTTCCAACTCCATCTCCCTCTCCCCTTCTCTCTCTCCTCTCTCTCAAGTCCTCTCTCTTTTTTCTTCATCTCTCTCCCCTTCTCTCCCATTTTCTCCCACCTCCCTCCATCTCTCCCCCCATCATACTCTCTCTCTCTCCACCCTCCAACTTTGTCACTATCTTCCTCCATCTCTCCTTCTCTCTCTCCCCCTCTCTCCCCCCTCTATATCTATGTCTCCCTATCTCTCTCTTCCCCTTCTTTACCTATCTTTATCCTCTTCTTTTCTCTCTTTTCCCTCATCTCCTCTCTCCCTCATTCCATCTTCATCTCTCCCCTGTCACTCCCTCTCTCTCTCTCTCCACCTCTATCTCTCAATGTCTTTGTTCTTCACTCCCTCTCTTTCCCCCTCCAAATCCATCTCTCACCCTCCCTCTCTCCCCCTCCTCTCTCTTCATTTCTCTCTCTCAGTGTCTCTCCCACCTCTATGTCTCTCTCCCAGTCTATTCCCCCTTCCATCTCACTCTCTTTCTTAAATATGATCCAATTGTATTGTATTTAAGAAAGTGTCTAAAAAAAAAAACAAAAAACAAAAACAAAACAAAAGCATAATTGGTTGCAAATTATTAAACCTATATTTTGGATCAATCATGTTAAAGAAAATACAATAATAAAAAACTTAAAAGAATCATGCATTATCCTTCCTCTATCATTGTTAATCACTTTTCTTTCTCACTTACGATTGGATCATATGTTAAGATGCATCTATCCTGGTTCTTTATAATATTATTTATACTATACAAATTTCACATATGTATATATAAAAAGTATTCTCATTTTTAATTTATGAAAATTGCCATTTAATCTCTATGGGAATATTGTTAATAGTCGTGAGGATGGAGGTTTAGAATACCTTAAAAGTAATTATAAACTTTTTTTTCTATTAGATTTTAATAAAAAATGTTATAAAATTAAATTAAAATAAAGTATTTGTAAAATATTTTGATTTTGAAATAAGTTATGGTTTTTGGGCATGTGGTATTGATATGTCATGGTATTGGCCCATGATATTGTAACAAAATAGTTAAAAGCCTAGATCCATAACATAATAATCAAAAGTCTAGATAGCCCATCGTATTATAATTTTCTTCCCCCCTCTCCCTCTCTATCTTTCTCTTGTGGGTATTGGCCCATGATATTGTAAAAAAAACCTACTTAGAAGTTAATAATATCCATGGTAAATATTCATGATTAAAAATCTTGTCATGTTGTAAATATTAAGTTTTTATCACTTATTAATTAAATTTATAGATGGAACACATCTACATTAATTATTAAAAATATATTTATTACAATTGAGCCACATTACAAATGTTTACTTACATTACATTTCTTACATTACATCTACACATGTGCCCTATACTAGGTTGTAGAGCGACTCTAGTGCAAAAAGTAGGTTGTAGAGCGACTCTAGCTCGAAGTGAATCAAGTGAGGGGAAATATTACATAAAATATAATATTACAATATTATATGTTACTCAATATTTATAACCACCCCAACCTAATAAATAGTGGCCGGGGGTGGGGGGAAATACTAATTAAAATGTATTATTATTAAATTTTACCTAATATTTCACATCACACCCCACCCTAAATATTACATTCTACTCAATATTTCCCCTCACTCCTACCAATTTTATTGTTGAGTTTGTTTACTTTTAAATTGCAAATATACCCCGGATCCGAGTGTTCGATCAGCGCTGACACCTCACCCTCATACGTGCCCTGTGTCAGGCCGCCGGAACGGCACCTGGACGGACACTGCCGAGATTAATTGATTCCAGTTCTCGATGGAAGGCATTCAATGTTATATGTTAATTCACTGCGTGGAGGTCCCTTCGGGCATTTACGATGTTCAGTCGTTTGCAGGTGAATTAATGTCTCTCCGCGGCTCGACCTTGCAGCCCCCCAGCGATATAATGGACCTCTCCTCGCCCAGTTGCAGACATTCCTTGCAACATTCCTTCCGTCAGCTTAATCTCCGGTCTGCTCAGCCAGAGGTCAATCCCTTCGCGTCTGTTGTTCCCTGGTCTCTCATTGGCATTCAACAAAGCGCCCGCAGCAAGACTTCTGAGGAAGCCATGACTCGTAGCCGCGGTGTGCCTCGCAGAGGAAGCTCCTCTGCCTCCAGAGGACGCGCCCGTCCATCTCCTTCTCCGCTCATAATTCCCATCTCCTCCGCCTCCCCGTCTTCGCCTCCGCCCACCCCCTCCAGGCCTGCGCCCAATTCCTCATTCCAGAATTCGCACTTCACATTTCGGAGCCATCTCAATCAGCCCATTATTACCTTTACCACTACTATCATGGTTTCAGAAGAGGCAGAAATGCCTGTTGAGCCTATCAGTTCTTCCACTACCCCGTCCCCTGAGGAAAGCCTCTCTCATGGGGCTGAGACCAATCCTAATCCAACAGCCATGCACATGCAGGAAGATTCTCCGAAGAACGCTGAGGTTTTTAGCACGCCAATCGTGGAGGAAGACGAGGTAGTGGCTTGCGGTCCTGTTCAGCACAACTTTGGCATCTTGCACCTGATCAATCAGTCTGAGGAAGGCGTAATTGAAGAAGATGAGGCTTCACGGCCAGCAGCTCCGGAATTGCAGACAGCCATGCGCTCCGACCCACAGACCTCGGGCGAGTAAGCTTCTCTTCAGTTGGGTTGAGGTTTCTGCTCAGTTTTTTTTGTTTCTCTTCTCCTCTCTTCGGCTCGCTTCTTTCTCCCTCTCGGATATGTTTAATGTAATGTTGAGGCCGACCTCAGCCCATGTTTGTTTTTTGCTGAATCACCCGCTCTCGTGACTGTTCGAAAAATTCTGGTGGATGGCTTCCTCTACTTGGCATCTCTTGCAAGCAAGAAGCACTTTTGTAATGACTTTAATCCCTCTGTTGTCCTGACCAAACTTCTCTCTCACAGGCACAGAGGTCTCTCTCTGATCAATAGTCTTTCTGCTAAGGGCCAGGAAACTGGCCCTCTGAGGCGTAGACCTCATTGTAAATATTTTTACTTTTTATTTTAATAGAATTAGCACTTATTCAGAAAAAAATAAAAAATAAAAATTAAAAATTAAAATTAAAAATTAAAATTAAAAATTAAAATAAAATAAAAATAATAAATAAATAATAAATAAATAAATAAAAAAAATAAATAAATTAAAATAAAATAAATAAATAAATTAAAATTATATATATATATATATATATATATATATATATTATATATATATAATATATATAAAATATAAAAAAAAATAAATAATAAAATTAAAAAAAAATAATAAATAAATAATAATATTTCAATATAAAGAAAAATTACAATAAGAAGTGGACCAGTTGAGGGGAAATATTGGGTAAAATGTAATATTATAGTTTTATATTTTATCCAATATAACTTAATAAAAAGTGGATGGAGGTACGCAAAAATATTAGATATGTAATAATTACATTTTGCCTAATATTTCCCCACCTTAGACAACTAATTATGTATCTAAATATAACATCAAACTAAAATGAATATATGTTAGTCTAGTCCCACCTTAAATAAATTATATTCCATAGGAATACCATGAATCAATACCATGGATTTTGAAAACCATGGGTCAATACCATGAGTCATTCTTTTATTATTATTTAATTTTTATAGGGTTACTTCTTTTTGTTATTTTAATTTTATTTTCACCAAGTTACAATGTTTACATTACATTAAGTTACACAGATCTACCATATTTTAATTTTATTTTGACCTAGCCAAAATGTTAACATTATATTACTTTACTTTATACATGTCTAGCATACTATAGACATTATATCTCGGCTCAATGAAGAAATTACATTTATCCCTCATACTAAAAAGTAATTTTTTTTTAAATTACTTTATCTCATTATATAAAGTTTGATGTAAAATAAAAGTGAAAATTCAAGTATTTAAAAATGGTTGACATTGATTTTTAAAGTAATGTTACCCACAACATCTCTTGCATATGCATATATTAGCCGACACATATATTTATTTTTTAATTTTTTTAATGTAACGTTACGTGAAAACATCTCCCAACATCTCTTGCATATACATATATTAGCTGACACATATATTTATTTTTTAATTTTTTTAATGTAACGTTACGTGACAACATCTCCCTTATGTACTAGGCTCTAGAGCGCCTCTCGGCGCAATGATGAATTTTTTTTATAATATGATGTCAAGCACTAAACAAATCCCCACGTTAAGCATTGGGCTCTTGTAGATCCCAAGATATTGAGTTATATTTATATTATTACATTTATGTTGTTGGTTCGACATCTAATTGTAAGTGTATTATTTTTCTCCAATACTTATACTAAAGAGAACTTAGGGTCATCTTATCTCATTCTTGTAATTTTTTTTTATTGTAAAATGATGTGGCCCATTCAAGGAGGATTATCTTTCATTCCTATATGTATTTCTCAAGGCATGGAGCTTCACTCTATGTTCATGCTATTTTCATATTTGTTTCCTAATGCTTATTATGAAAGCATATGATCCTAAGGTTTTCTCTTTCAATTAAGACATCTTAGCATTTTCACTATAACTTATTTTTTTTCTATTTCTTTATGGAAGCTTCACATATCAAAAGGTTGATGATCCTAAGAAATAAAATAAGGTTACATGCGGTTAAACTTTCATGTTCTAGTCTATTATACTTTTAGAGATATAGTTTATGGAAGATATTGTTTAAGGCTAATCCTGTGGTTTTCTTAAAAAATTCATTATAACTTTTTTCTTCGAATTTTTAGACAATGAAATTTTGAAGATATTAATGAATATATAAGGTTATAGGTGATCAAAACGTTAGATTCTAGGTCATTGTAATTTCAAAATTATAGTCTATGGAAGAAAGGGTTTGTGACTAATCCTAAAATCAATTTTAAACTAGTCACCTTGGAATTTTCTCTATAACTTTTAGTTGGTTTTTTTCAAAATCTTGGAAAGACATACTATGTGATGTGGTAAATTTTTTATATTTTCAATCATTATAATTCATAAATTAGGGTTTTTAACTAGTCATAAAGTTAATCTAAAATGAGTCGTTTGAGAATTTTTTTCTATAAATTTTTTCGGGAAGTTTTAGATTGTGAAATTTTTAGGAATTTAAGATGGCATATCAAAGTAATACATGATGAAATTTTAGACTCCAAAGAGTTAAAATTTTAGAGATACATTAGGAAAAAGTTTGTCCATCTAGAAAATCTCCAAATTAGGGTTTGCAAATATGTAACTTGTAATTGACATTACTTTTGATTCGAAGAGTTATTTTTGGTGCTTCAAAAACTATGATAAAGAGAAAAAGGATGAGTATTATTATTGTTTTCCCACATAGCTAAGGTTGTTCCAAAAAATAATACACTCATTAAACCTATAGAAATATCATCCATGACTGATGAAGAAAATGAAGAGATAAAGAGCCAAGTATCCAAATTGAACAATAAAATTAATGAATCAAATGATAGGTTAGTGATAAAGTGTGATTTGGTAAAAGAAAAATAGAATTAGAATAAAAAATGGAAAAGAAGATGGATTAAAATAAGGAATACATGGAAAGGAAGATGGATGAAAATAAGGAACCATCTAACAGTGTTGGATATTGCCAACATACAACGGGTCTCCCTAATGTGAAGTCCCAATTAGACCTCACACCTTTTAGAGGAGTATTAGCTCAACCACCATAACACTAAGGTTTTCCTTGGTTTCAACGAATAGCATAAGAGATTATATACATAAACCTTGAACAAGCAAGTAAGTTGACATTGTGAAACACTAATTGTAGTGTGTAAAAGGAGACCTTCACGAGAGGGAGACGGAAGTGAGTCTTTGGAAGGAAGTAATAGTATTAACCTAAGAGAGACACACAAGAGCATGAAAATATTAGTTATAAAAATAGTTCACATAACAATTTTTAAAGTGGATACAACACACATTCAATGAGATAAGTACCAAATCCACCGAAGTAGTTCAATTTCCTTAGTACATGTGAACAAACATATACCACAAACATCCCAAGAATAGTCCTAAAACATTCACGACACATGCATGAAAATGTGTTGGCTCATTGAGATTCAATTAGATGAAAGATCCAAGTACACAATTACAATGATGAAGCACTAGTTCCAGTAGTGGAACATTAATTCACTTATGTCTTCTCCAAAGAATAGTTTTCTCTCCACTACCAAGTAGAAAATCCAAGACTAGCTCTCCAAAGCTTAAGCCTCCAAAATCATTTTGCTTGAGTTATGGGGTTGTTTTTATAGCAAGGGGAATGACCTTTTATTACCCCATGACTATTGAGTTACCCTCATGATTATTGGACTTCTATTATGACCTTTGGACTTCTATACAACTCTTTTGTCCATATATGACTATGTGGCTCTTCATATTTCACATGTGACCTTTGGACTTCCATGCCTTACATGTTTTCCTTTTCCCTTTAATAATTACATCATTACATTCCACATGGTCATGTGGCAAGACACATGGACACATATTGACCATTATGATGACACTTGTACAAGTTACAACTTGAAAATGATGACATGGATCTCATGATGAGGTAGTAATGCCAAGTTGTCTTCCTTGTTGCTTCATCTTACATTCTTGTTGGTAGATCTGATCTATGCTTCATACTCATGAAATATCCACTTTTTTGCTAATCTTCACCCTCCAAAGGGTCTTATATCAATATTGGAATCCTATGAATCATCATGCAATGTCTTATTTCTGTCTTGGTCCATGATCTACTTCATGTCTCCATGGTAGCTCTATTTTTTTCTTCTTCTTTGCATGTGATTCTTTATGACTTATCCTTGCT
This sequence comes from Pinus taeda, assembly GCA_000404065.3. Lineage (NCBI taxonomy): Eukaryota > Viridiplantae > Streptophyta > Pinopsida > Pinales > Pinaceae > Pinus > Pinus taeda. The sequence continues at coordinate 21,367 of APFE031267656.1, forward strand.
ATATGATTTGAGAATTAACTTTCCATGCTAGGAAGGTACTACTACTAATGAAAATCATTCATGACAAAGTAAAATTAGTCTTAAAAACATCTATTCTATCACTACCTATCTCATGGAATGATCATCTCATCATAGGCCTGTGAGAGGGTTAAAAGAAGGGGGCTTGATTAGGAGGGTGTAGGAAAACCCATGAGTGGCTTAGGAAGTCTCCACTTTTCATTTTTACTACACCATGCACTATGAATAGGAGATCTTCTTGGTCCAGTGCAATGGGGAAGTTGAAGGGAGAGGGTGGGAAGGCTTGTTGCTTAAGGTTGTTTCATGCACCCTAGAAGGAAAGAGAAAGAAGACTTGGAAAGCACATTTTGACTAGTCAATGATCTAGGTGGATATTGGTGGCCACCCGCTAATTCCACGTGGATACCCTCTAGTGCTTCTTTAAGTTCTTTCAGTTTCCTTAATTATAGCACAATTTACTATTTTTAGCAGTTTTTCGGGTCCTAAACTTCCGGAGCCATTTTGAGGCCCTAAACGACGTTTTTGGGAAATCTACCACCAGCGATTTTTAGCCAAAAAAACATCTTTTCCGTCGTAGTCCTCGGAGAGATCTTTCCAA
>APFE031267656.1:22571-50199 GCA_000404065.3 Pinus taeda
ACAGTTCAGAGGCATGTAGCCACACATCTCTTCTCAGAGATAAGCTACCATCGCCCTAGCTGGTTTATTTCTATTTCCGGTTGTAAGCATATTTCAGTATTTTCCATTAATGAAATGAAGTATTACTTCCGCTGCATCTTTGTGTATATGGTTATCTCTGTATTTTATTGCATTCCTGTTTAAATCTGGATCAGTCAAGGACTGAGAGGAGGCTTCCTTCGGCCTTTCCTACTATTGCATGCACTAAAGAGGAAGGGCCTAAGCAAGGCTTGAGCACAGAGTGCATAGGGGAAGAGAGAAGAATGAAGGCTTCACACTTCATGATCAGGGATCAGTATTTTAGCTAAAAGAATGAAAGTGCTCATAATTGCTTCAGACCTGAAGGAATGGATAGAGTTCATCTCCAGGATTCCAACACCGTGAATGGCTTAAAAAACCAACATCATATGAAAAAGTTAGAGTTGTTGAAAGTTTGGTTAAAAAAAAGCCTCGCGAGGCCAACCCCCACCCCATGTGACCAAGCACCCGAATCAAGAGCTAGGGGCCAACTATTAAGCAGGACTAGTGCGCCACTAATCAGTTTGGCATTTAATTAATCTGTAATTAAGTTGGCAGAATTTATGGCAGAGAAACTATATCTGGAACCACCACCAAACTTGGCGGACTTAACTAGAGTCTCTCTAGATTTAGCGAGGTTTTCTAGGAAAAAATGTTTGAGCCATTACTTACTCAATTCTCAGCCAAATTTCAAAAATGAATAGTCATTTTTTCCTAATTGACATGCGGGGAACTCATTGGAGTAGGTTGTAGAGGTAGAAGAGGTCATATTCAGGTTTTTTTCGTCAGTTGAATATTTTTGAAGCTTAGAGCCACTAGGTGTTGGAGGCCATTCCCAGAGTAGCCCGTAACCAAATTGAGTAAACAAATAGTTGTTTCTAATAGATTTGAATGTTTTTAACTCATTGGAGTAGGTTTAAAAGGTAGAAGAGGTAATATACAAGTGTTTTTGGTCACTTGAATATTTTTTAAGCCTCGGGCCACTAGGTGTTGGAGGCCATTCCCAGAGTAGCTGGTAACCAAATTGAGTAAAAAAAATAGTCATTTCTGATATATTTGAATGTTTTAAACTCATTGGAATAGGTTCCAAGAGAATTGGATTCATGTAATAGAAATTTGAACACTATTGAAACTAATACAAAGGCCCACACTATGAAGTTGGACCAATGAGATGTAGCCCAAGAGGGGTGAAATCCTTCAACAAAAATTTGTGTATTGAGCTCTATTATTTATGTTTGTTGTGTTTTTATATGCTATTGTTCAGCCATTTAAATTCATGTTTTTAAGTTCATGCAAAACATTAAATTTCACCAAGTTAGATGAATTGACAATCACATGCTCATGGATAAACTCTTTATGGATAAGCAAACCGATGCAACGAAAATTTTATATCTGGAAATGATACTAGCACAACATTAACTAGCAATCAATTTCAGATCAAGTTGGTATCAAAGCACAAGGTTGTTTGCTTGATTTTCTTGAAGGGTTTAATAGTTGCAATTGTTGTTATGATTACAAGGTTGAAGTTGCAGAGAGGAGAAGGGAAGCTACTAATAGCTAGTCCTGAGATTAGGACAAGAAGGAAGAAGGTTGAGAAAGCACTCTCCTCACACAAAGGACCACTCAAGGCAGCACTTGAATCACCTCAAGTTCCATCTCCATCAGTTGAGATAGAAGAGGCACAGATTGCATAAGAGGCTAAAGTGATTGAAGAGGTACAATCAGTACAAATTTATGAGCCTGAATCCATAGTCATTATGTATGGAGAAAGAAAGCATGAAGGTCCCTCTTTAGAAGAGGAAGAATTCAATAAAGCTTTCTATACTTTGATTGAGATGGTTAAAGTCCTCTGTGAAGAGAGGAACACCAGAATGGTTGGAGAGAGTTCTAAACCTCCACATGGAGAAGGAAGCTCAAAGAAAAAAAAAGATGACATGAAGGATTCCAAAGGGAATGGTGGAAAGCCACCTCCATCTCCACCATTCTCATCATCTTCTTTATCATCTTCACCATCTCACACATCATCATCTTCCACTACCACCACTACTCATACTCATCCCAAAACCCCAAAAGGAAAAACTCCATTATTGAAATTGGACAAAAAATTTGAACTTCCCATGTACAATGGAGAAGTGAATGCAGAAAAGTTGGACAATTAGATTCGACAGTTGGAGGTATACTACAAAATTCAGAGGGAGGCTAGAAGGAGCTGCACTAGTTTGGTGGGAAGCAAAGACTCAAGAGGACATGTGTATCCATGGTCAGATATCCATTTCTTGGGTTGAATTTGTTTCTGCAATTAAAAGACAACTTTATCCTTTAGCTTATATGCAAAAATCCAGCATGAGTTGGCAAAACTTTAGGCAACTAAAAGGCCAAACTGTCCAAGACTACACTCAGGAATTTAGGAAGAGGTCTTTATTATTGGGAGTAAACTTGAATTCACAAGACACACTCTTGAAATATATTGGAGGTTTACATTCCTATTTGCAGCATATTATCCTTATTTTTAACCCAAGCAACTTAGATGAAGTATGTGTGCAAGCCACACATCTTGAGGCAAGGGAGAAAAAACATAGAGGAGAAAGGTGAAAGTGAGGGTAAGGGAAAAGAGAAGGGAGGAAAATGGAAGGGAAAGAAGAATGCAAGTATTAAAAAAGAGAATGAAAAACTCACATGCAAAAATTGTTCAAAAACTAGACATGATGAAGACCATTGTTGGCAACTTCATCTAGAATTAAAACCAGATAGATTGAAAGCCAAAGAGAAGGGAAAAACTATTTCTATAGCTAAAAAAGTCTTAGGGTCAGATTCAGGAGATGAGACAAAAATTACGGCCATGGGTTTGAAAGGTCAACATGTTGAAACCACTAGTTCCTCAAATAGTCACAACAACACTCCAAATGAAAACAAAAGAGAAGGGTTGTTCACTGTCAGAGTAATCTCAAATCATACCAAGATTGATGCACTCTTTGATAGTGGATCAAAATTAAACCTGATTTCAGAAGACTTAGTTAAAGAGCTTAAACTTGAAACCATACCACATCATAAACCATACCCTTTGGGTTGGATAGTTAAGGATGCCAATTTACAGGTTTCACGGAAATGCATTTTTAGATTTGATATTACTGCAAACTTTGTTGATGAAGTTGAGTTAGACGTGGTTCCACTTGAAATTTATGGAATTATCTTGGGAAGTCCATATTTGTATGACAGGAAAGCAGTGTTTCATCGCTATGAGCACAAATATCATTTTCTTAAAGATGGGGTGAAGTATATTGTGAGAGCTCATCGCAAGAAACTGAACATTTCTTTAGTTAATGCAGCGCAAATGAAGAGGCTAGTGAATGCAAGTCTAAACTTGACATTATTGATGATCAAAATAATAGATGTTTTGAATTATAATTTTCATAAAGATGCTTATATTTTTAATGAGTTGTTTCATAATGATAACATGTCACCTTTGTGAAGGTGAAAAACATTTGCAGTAGCCAACATTGGTGTTGAGCGGTGTTGAAAACAAGATGTCGGTGCAAGAATTTGCAAAGGTAAAAGAGAATAGGACAAAGCAGCTTGGAAAAGATGGCATGGTTTTAACAAATGTTCATTGTTGGTTTCCAAAAGGCACAGTACAATGCCGAAGAAACTTGGGCAAGAGTCAACTCAAGTACAAGGAAAAAGCAACTAAAAATCGCCATAGAGACAAAGTGCAAGGTGAGAAAGATTCCAAGTTTCCTTTGATTTTTGAACAAGGTAGGAACAAGATGTTTTATGCAAAATTAGATTTCTGTTATGCAAATTCAGAAATATTGCAGCATGACGGTGTCAAAGACAACAATAGAGGGTCATCAGAATCAAGGAAAATTTTGACTTTTTATGAAAAGATCCAAATGATGAAAGTAGGAAAATTTCAATGGATAAAGATTGTAAGTATGAGGGAACAATCCCCTCATCAATATAATCAGTGATAAAGAGAGCTTTTTGGGTCCAAAAGGCTTATAGTGGGGAGGAATGATCAGGGATCAATATTTTAGCTAAAAAATGGAAGTGCTCAGAATTTCTTCATACTTGAATGAATGGATATATTTCATCTCCAGAATTCCAACACCATGAACGGTTCGAAAAACTAACATCGTATGCAAAAGTTAGAGCTTCTAAATGTTTGGTATAAAAAAAGCCCCGCGGGGCCAGCCCCCACCCCATGTGACCAAGCATCTGAACCAGGAGCTAGGGACCAATTGCTAAGCGAGATTAGTGCACCAATAATCAGTTTAGAATTTAATTAATCCGTAATTAAGTTGGCAGAATTTATGGTGGAGCCACTAAATCCGGAACCGCCACCAAACTTGGTGGACTTAATTGGAGTCTCTCCAGATTTAGCGGAGGTTTTCTAGGAGAAATTGTTTGAGCCATAACTTACTCAATTCTCAGCCAAATTTTAAAAATTAAAAGTCATTTTTAGCTAATTGGCATGCAGGGAACTCATTGGGGTAGGTTTCATAGGCAGAAGAGGTCATATACAGGTGTTTTTGGTCACTTGAAGATTTTGGAAGCTTAGGGCCACCAGGTGTTGGAGGCCATTCCCAGAGCAGTTGGTAACCAAATTGAGTAAAAAAATAGTCATTTCTGATATATTTGAATGTTTTGAACTCACTGGAGTAGGTTTCAAAGGCATAAGAGTAACCTATAGGTGTTTTTGGTCACTTGAAGATTTTTGAAGCCTAGGGCCACCAGGTGTTGGAGGCCATTCCCAGGGCAGCTCGTAACCAAATTGGGTAAAACAATAGTCATTTCTAATATATTTTAATGTTTAAAAATCATGGAATAGGTTCCAAGAGAATTGGATACATGTAACATAAATTTGAGCACTATTGAAAATAATACAAAGGCTCACACTATGAAGCTGGACCAAGGAGATGTAGCCTAGGAGGGGTGAACTCCTTCAACAAAAATTTGTGTATTGAGCTATGTTATTTGTGCTTGATTTTTTTTATATGCTTTTGTTCAACCATTTAAATTCATGTTTTTAAGTTCATGCAAAACACTAAATTTCACCAAGTTATATGAATTGACAATCACATACTCATGGATAAACTCTCTATGGATAAGCAAACCAATGCAAAGAAAATTTTATATCTGGAAATGATACTAGCACAACATTGACTAGCAATAAATTTCAGATCACTTCAAAAATATGCCATGCGCCCTAAGGGAAGAGGGAAGGATGAAGGATTCAAGCTTCAAGACTGTGACATGCACCTTAAGGGAAGAGAGAAGGATGAATACTGCGTCATGCGCTCAAGAGGAGACAAGGATTCTTGTTGGTTGAATTTTTTTCAAGGGAAGGAACTCTTGTTTGTTTGGAGTGCACCTTGTTGTTACGAAGTGTGCCTTTTTGTTCCAAAGTGTGCCTTGTTGTTCTGAAGTGCGCCTTTGAAGGGAGAGAAGGTCCTTGTTCTTCTGAAGTGCACTCAAATGGTCCTTGTTTTCTTGAATTGCACTTTTTCACTATGTGTTTGAAGTGCACTCACTATGATATTAGATTGTGCTTAGGCTTGGGAGGGTGTAGATATCTCCAACAGTGGTTGCTTTTTCATCTGGAATGCACTTTTCACTGAGGGACACAACAAAAGGCTAGGTCACTTATCCGAGGAAGTACTAATGCATTGTGAGAGAGAGGAGACCTTAGAAAATACATAGTGCACAAGTATGGGAGGAAAAGATACATTAATTAGGCTCATGAATAAGATGTGATCATCACCTAGTAAGAGGGTTAATGCCTTTACAACTTGCACTGAGCAGTAGGACCACAAAGACCTTTCAAAATGGCTCAGTGTGGGACCAACAAAGTGGGAGAAAGAAATGCATCCTAACACAACTCAAACATGGATAACACACATAAATACCATCAATAAAATTCAATGGAATGCAAAAGACTCATGAACATTAATCACATCTTGAAATGATAGCCAAGTGAAACCTAATTCTAAGTGTGACAGTTGAAATAACACATTACAACACTTAGAACACAATTTACGACAAGAGTGACGACTGTGACCTAAATTGTAAGAATGTGTATAGAACATATTCCAATGGTATGTAGGACCATATAATGTAAAAGGGTGCCACAAAGCTAAATTTGGTGATATGCAAAGGTGTGACACATGCAGGAGTGAAAACAACAAAAATAACCCTATGACAGGAGGAAAACATGGAGACAACACTTGCAAAATGTGAACGACCTTGAAAGAAACACATTCCAGAGAAAAGATAACATGAAAATGACACTTATTAAAGTGAAAGTGAGAAAAAGCAACAGTCGCGAACATAAAAGTGACACTTGTGAAAGAGGCAATGCACAAAAGCGATAGTTGAGAAAACTCACCGAAATAGAATTACAAACACAACCAAAGTGAGGAAGACTGTCAATATAAGTGTGCACTAACTGTCAAAATGAGTTGAACATCACACAAACATTTGCTTGATGGATAGTGCTATACTTGTTTAAGCTTGCATAAAAAAAGTGTGATCATGAGTTCAACTAAGATTGTGCATGTGTGAGAAAGCGAATTTGAAAGTAGAATCTAAGAAGAAGACCAAACATATCACAAAACATCAATCAACCATTAAGGTATTATGGGATGATAAATTTTAAGATCCTCAATAGGCTCTAAAATTCAATTATGGACAAAATTTTGGAGGGTGTTGATCACAGTGTCAACACTTGGCGACACACTGGTAGAACTCCACCTTCTCTATTTAGGTTTAATTCTCTAAGTGAAAGGTATCAGTATTTTAGGAAGTATTGGTTCGCCAAATATATTACACCATCTTTTCCACTTATCCCTGTTAAATATATAGTCCCTGGTATTCCTTGCTCATCTTGAAACACATCAATATAAGACTAGTCATGCCTCAATTGTTTTGATACGGGAGAAGGATAGTAAGTATACCAAAATTTTAAGCACATTCCCAGGTGTTGCTATGCTACCAATTAGCCTAAAAAATACCCTAGAGGAGTCACCTCAAGGGAACACAAGCATCGCTTCAATCCCAGCAGGCCTGGATAGTACCCCAGCGAAGTTATTTGCTTCGCCTCTCTGTGCAGGAAGCCTTTCTCTTCTTTTTCCCTTTATTTTTTTTATTTACAGAACTGTGCTTAGGAACTTATTTACTTACTAGGGCAGAAGAGGGATCCCAAATTATTGAGACAAAAAGAGGTTATTCCTTGTTTTAAGATATTTAAAAGATACATGCTCGTTTTAAATTTTTCCTCCTCTCCCTTCTCTACTCAGTCTAATCGACAAGTCAAAACACCATTCAATACAAGGTTGATTCAATAATGAAGGTTCTAATAGAGATATGAGATTCATAGTTTTTCCAAAGGCTTTCCATTTGGAATGAAATGTATTTTCCGTTTAGACATCATCGACTTTAAAGATATGTAAACCCAAGATAAAGAAGAGGAAATAGATTAGCCAAGAATTTTTTGTCATCATGACTTCCATTTTCAAGTTTTGCCACATAGTCTATTGAGCCAAAAAGGACATCTTTCATGCAAATTATTATTAGAAATGACACAAAGGAAAATACATAACAAAACAAAGAAGAAAGGTAAAATAAAACTGACATGTAAAGCAACATGCATAACAAAAAAAAAAAAGAACACATGCAGAGACTTGATGGGGAGCAAGAAAGAAGTTGGATGTAATGCAAAGGAAACTAAATCTAGCTAGACCTACTCCTAACCTAACAAGCTAGAGGGTCAGGGCTAAGTGTAATGATGTTTCTAATGAATCAACCATTGTTCTCGACTTGGAATCACAAAGATACAAGAAATAAAAATGATGTGATACAACGTGCAACAAAAAGATGAGAACTTTAATATCTTGCAAACAAATAGAAGGTATTTCTTAAAGGAAGAAAGATGTATCATATCATCTAACTTTACCCAATTTTCCACCTGTTGTAGTTGCTGAAACACTTGCCAAAATTTTGGCTTACGCTCAATTTCGAAGCCCTCCTTGGTATTTTACATTGTTGTTGCCAACACTAGAGCTCATTTAATGATATTTCTTGTAGTGCTTTGATCCCTTTTGCATGTTGGGTTAAATGTCATCTTTTGGCCTATTTGGCAGTCGTGCAATGTTTGCAAGCATTTTCTGATGGTTTCGAATGTTGGCCTTTATGTATATGAGTTTTCCCAATCATGTAAACATTTTTCGCATCCATACACAAATTCTTGAGCATTGTCGCACAAGTGTCGTCACGATCATCCTAAATCATATCTTAAGTGTCGTACTTGTCATATCATGTAGCGAGGTAGTCACATAGAGGGAAATTTCTTTTTTATGCTTTCCAATGATCTATGTTGTCATGTCATCAAAGTATGTTAAGTGTGTGATCATAGTCAAGGTTCATCACAATTCATCAACCATCCCACACTTATTCATTTTCGGAAAATATTCCCAACCGAGAAACTTAGCTTCACCGAGCCCCAACTGAACTATGCAATGCGCAGTCTCAACCCTCTAAGTTGTGGCCTTACTTCTTGGAATTGTGCAATGTGAAATCCTTGTCCCCCAGTTGCTGCTCTATGTGATTCTGGTGCCGAGATCCTGATCATGACCCCTAGAATTATGCAGTTGTGACTTCCAAAATGTCTTGGACTACACACTGCGCATCTTCAACCCTAAATATTTTCCCCCTTCTACTAGAACTACACAATGCATAGAAGCCCAGCTCCCCTTGGCATCCAAACTGCACAAACACTTCTCCCATTGTCCTTTCCCTCAGCTAGACCCCACTGCCTCCATAAATTGTGTAGTTATGTCCTTCAAGCCTCCTTGAGCTGCGCATTACATGATCTCGAATCCCAAGCTCTCCTCTTGATTATTGGAACTACGCGATGCATAGTCATTGGGCCCGTCCAAAATCCGTGACTTGTCCCAGGCTCAGTTCATGGATAAGAATGCATCATCTTAGAATAGGGGGTTTTTGGATTGATGTCATCCTGTCGTGAGTGAATTACAGGAACTTGTACTTTATCAATTCATGGATAGATGATGAATAAGGAGAATAATGAGGGAAGAATTCTTAAAGACTCTCTTGTCACTGAAATCAAAAGTGGATCAATCAAGCGAAAGCAAAGGGACACAGGTTTTAAACTACCATCCAAGACTAAATATCATTAAAGACTCTCCATCACCAAGCCATGCAGAGGTGAAGAGAAAGCATATCCAAGAAGACATCCAGCACTCAGTAGCAACAGTGACTTGGCACTTCCACATCACCAACCAGTCCATGTCAGCAATGTCATGCCATGAGTGTTCATATGCCACATCACTATTGTGGACCATGTATATTGTATTCAAATGTATTGTAAAGTGAAATTCTAACAGACACACATGAATATGGAGAGTCATGTAAGTTGAAAAGTCATAGGAACTTGAATAGTCATGAGGGTAGTCAAAAAGTCACAAAGGGTAATCATCACCCCTTGGTGTTATATACCCCCTCATTGTATGAGCAAAATAATTTTCACCTTGGCTCCTCGCACAAGGCATTAGATAGATCATCTAGTTCTTTGAGGAGCAAGGAGTGGTTCCAATGTCCCACCATTGGGGCTAGTGATGTACATTGTAAACATGTGTCTTGGAACTTTTGCTTAATAACAGGAGCCTTGAAGGCCAACATGTTCTTCATGCATGAACTATGAATATTTCTAAGACTATTCTGTGGATGTTTGTATTTCATGTTTTCTTTCACATGTACTAATATTGTTGAACTATTTTGGTTATTTTAGTGCTTATCTTATTGATAATGTTATATAATGGTTGTTATTGTTGTCCCATCCTTGTGGACTATTCTGCGGGATATTAGACAAACATTTCCCTGTTTGTTGATTGTAACAATCATCACATCTGATGTGGACTATTTCGCTGGTTGTTAGATGGATCCTTTTCGTTCATGTGTGTCTCCTCCCGGGTGGTACTATTACCTCTCACTTAGAGGCTCACTTTTCTCCCCCCTTTTGCAGTAGAAGAACCTTGACACAGTTGCAACTACATGCTCACCAGGCACACCTCCCTTTCTTTTCAAGGACACCATTTCATCCCTCTCGTACAAACAACTAGAGCCAAGGAAAATCTTTAAAGATTTGGAAACCGGGCCTTTATACCGGATGGGACTCCTACACCAAATGGTGTGAGGTCTGATTGGGACTTCATACTAGGGAGATGCCCTAAATGTTTGCAAGTCCATCACCGTCAATATTTCTAGCGCTGGAAGGAGGCCTGTCAGTATTTTATGGTTGGTAAACCACCAACCCCATCAATCCATCTTCTGGTCAAGGAAGCAACATTCATTGCACCTCCCCTACTCGTGATTTTGAAGTTGGTGACTCTTCTCAGCCCAAGCTTGAACGTGAAATTTTATATGATCAACTTCGAGCCATTCGCCCTATAACCCATCAGTTTGCAAAAGATGTTGGATTGATTCTGGGAGTAATTAGTCTTCCATATTCTCCAAAGAAGAATAAGACCACCTCCAGGGGGATAGTAGTTTCAACTCTTGAAGACATGGTTCTTGCCACTCTTGAATAATTAGCAGACTCTGTAGAAAAACAAGAAGATCCTCCACTCTCTTATGGTGGTGACAGAGACAACATTCTACTCTCGAAAAAAAAACCCGGCGAGACAGGCAAGAAGAAGAAGAGGAGAACAATGAAGAAGAAGAAATGGCATACCATAATCTGGACTAGATGACTCAGGGCCCACTTGCACTTCCAAGTGTCCTACACAAGATGCCAAGGCATTCGGAGAAGCTCTTAACGAAGTATGACCCTGATAAGACAATGAAGCCTAAGGACCATTTGGATAACTTTTACCTGCATATTCAAACACTAGAGATGTGTTACAATGATGTTCCATGTAGAATTTTCCCATGTACCTTGGATGGTAGAGAAATTGTATGGTATCATAGCCTTTCTCCAAAATCCATCCAAAATTGGAGGGGGTTCAAGAAGATATTCCTTTGAAAATTCGTTGATGATAAGAACCCCACCATGTTATTGAAAGAACTGGGTAATCTTAAGATGGATCAAAAGGAAAAAGTGAATGATTTCAACTAGAGGTTCAATCGCATCTTGAACGAATTTCCAGAAAATAAAAAACCTCATGACTCCATCACCATAGATAACTACACCTCTACCTTACCAGTAACAATTACGTAGTTTGTGAAGCGAACTAAGAGAAAAACATTGATAGAAAATTATGAAGAGGTTATCGTTGTCAAGAAGGACTTGCGCGCTAATGGAGTCATCTCAGACGATGAACCAAAAAAAGACTCCAATGACACAGGTAAGAGGTCTCAGGCCTCTGTGAGCAGGGCTAAAGAGAAAGAACCAAATGATATTGAAAGCTTAACTCGTCTTGTCAAGTATTTTTCTAATGAAATAGCAGAGCTCAAACAATGGTCAAGTGAGACCACCATGAGCTGCAAGCCTCCCATATTTAGCATGTTCAAGGACTGTAGCTTCTAGCAATAGTAGCAACCAACTGAAAAAATCCGCACAGAGCTCAAATAACATATTGAACATTGAGAAGATGGGCACATATCAATATTTCACATTTCATCATGAACATCATTCAGAGAAGATGTTCCCACAGTGGAATCAAGCCATGGGCATGGTTGCTATGCAACTTGTTGATTAAGTAATGGCTAAAGAATAGACCGAGCCTACTGAAGAAAAGGAAGAAGCTATTACAGTTGATGAAGCTCCAAGTGTTGGGAATATGCAATAAACATGTTCAACTTTATACTTACAGCCCAAAAGGGTACTACCGATAAGCAGCCTTCGAGTGACGGTGCTACCTAGAAGCAGAAAAACCAATACAACCTAAGAACCTAAGGCTCGATAACTACAATTGAGTTGTTGAAGACAAAATTCAAAGAAAAACTATTAAGGAAAATCAACTCACCTGCTAACTCAGCGCAGATTACTCAGAGCAAGTCTGGGAAAGCAGTATCAATGAAAAATGTTTCTTATGGCAGTAAGGACAAAACCATCACTCCGGAAACAACAAACCAATTTACATCCCTAGAAACCTCGACCAGTCTTCCTATTGTAGATTATAACATTGTCAATGATGTGAAGAAGGTACGCACGAACATCTCAATGATTAAACTAACAAAGATCACGAGCTAGCGAGACATCCTTCTATGGGAACTTGGGCAGACCTCTATAGGTAATGCTACCTCTTCAAACAAGGGATCTGGAAATTCTCCTAGTACTCTTGAATCTACACTTAATGCACTTAAGATGGATGTGAACATGCTCTGCCCACCTTTCTTGTTAACTTTTGAAATATTCAATTTCAAGGTACACAATTTCTTAGTTGATTCTGGTGCATCAGTGAACGTAATGTCATTATCTATTGACAAGAAAATCAATGCTAAATGAGACAAAGCATATGCATAGATTATTCTACTGGACAAGACTCATGTCCTAGAAATTGGTGAACTCATATATGTCACCATTCGCTTATCATCTGATGGTTGAGTCTTCCAATGTATCAACATAGTGATTATGGACATTCCAAAAGCATATGGAGAGTTGTTGAGCAAATACTAGTCTAGCAAGATACAAGGGTACTTTTCCACGAACTGGTCACTCTTATGGCTTCCATACAGGGGTAGAAATAATCAAATCCAGGTAGAATCATAGAGATATATGAAACACACTGTCACTCCCCTAAATGATCAAAATGAACCAATGACTTTCACAGAATTACTTTATGAAAATTGCTTTCTTGAAACTCAACTAGGGTGTTATCTTGCACATCGATCCCCAATTCCACCAAATACACAATTGGATCTCCTTCCTTGTCCAACTGGCGATAATGAAATTTGTACAGTTAGTAGTAATTGTAGTGGCACTAGTGTAGTTCACAGTCCCTGTACATGTGATGTTTGGAATATGTACTTCAATGGTTCCAAAACAGAGGAGGGCTATGGAGTTGATTGCATTTTAATAGACCCGTTGCAGAGAAAGCATTTGATCTCTAGCTGCTTGGAATTTGAGTGCACGAACAACACTACAGAGTATGAAGCACTCATCTTGGGTTTGCAAAAGGCCATTGACCTTATCATTTCCATCCTAAAAGTGGTAGGGGACTCAAAAATTGTGGTGTGATAGGTATGTAACACCATATATTGTATGTCACCTCATCTTAGAAGTTATCAACAAGAGGTATGGCATCTTATTTCACATTTCCAATCTTTTAATATTATTTTTGTTCCAAGAATGCGTAACCTAGCTACGGATGCATTAGAAAACGCTACTGCTAAGATGTCACCATTGAGGGACGATTTTTCTATTGAAATTATTTATAAGCCATTTGTCCCGAATAATATCTTTAATTTACGCATTTTTCATGATGGCCAATAGAAATTGTGCTTCATGGAGAACATTGACGTATTTAAAGATGCAACAATCAATGAGGATAAGCATGAAAAATCATGGCAGGATACAACCAGCAGAAGCAAAGGAAGCCTCAACCCCAAGGGTGTGGTATTGTTAAAAAATTTGTATGACCTGTGGAATTGCTTCCGGGGACCTATCAATGCCAAGACCTACAGTTCCACGATGTCGCACAAGAACGTCAACTTGGGAACATATAAGGATCTAAAATATGTCAATCTCGGTACTTATTCCACATCACAAGAGCGGCAAGCCTTCATGCACTTATTCAAGTAGTATCGTGATGTATTCTCATGGACATACGATGAACTCAAGACATATGACACATGAATCATCCAACACATGATACTGATTAAGGAAGGGCCTAATCCATTCCAACAAAAGCTAAGGAAAGTACATCCAATGCTTGAGCTTTTCATTTAGAAAGAGTTGAGAAAATTATTGGATTCTTGGATCATATATAGAGTACGACACTCAACATGGGTATCAAATTTGGTCCATGTACAAAAGAATTCTGGGAGATCCGCCTATGTGTAGATTTCAAAAATCTCAACTGTGCCTCGGACAAAGACAACTATCTCGTGTCATCCATGGAATAAATATTGCTAACAGTATCAAGGTCCGAAATGTTTTCTCTATTAGATGGATATTCTGGATATAACGAGGTCCTAGTTACAAAACCTGGCAAACCCAAAACCACATTCAAAACGAAGTGGGGCACGTTCGCGTTCAAAAAAATTTCATTTTGACTAATCAACACTGGTGTAACATTCCAACAAGCTATGGATATCGCTTTCTGCAGACTCATTGGGTAGAGTGTAGTGGTCTATCTTGATGATGTAACAATGTTCTCCAAATAGAGGTCAGACCACCTACGCCACTTAAAGAAGATTTTTGGGTGATGTCACAAGTATGGGATATCCTTAAATCCAAATAAATGTATCTTTCCAGTGTCTGAGGGTAATCTCTTGGGCCACATCATTTTTGAGAATGAGATTAATGTAGACCTGGAAAAGACCATGACAATCACACAAATTCCCTTCCCAGTGAATAAGAAAGCCATGCAGTCTTTCTTAGGGAAGGTCAACTTCCTCTGCAAGTTCATCTTTGACTATGCCCAGATTGTCAAACCAATACAGGAGATGGGGAAGAAGGACACACTCTATGAATGGGATAAAATGGAAAAGGATGTGTTTTCCTGTAAAGAAGGTTATAGCAGAATCACCCGCATTGTATGACCTGGACTTCGATAAAGATTTCTTTCTCTACACTTTTTCTTCTGATACCTCTCTTGTTGTTGTGCTCACTCAGAAGGATGAATTGATCAATGAGTAGCCTATCTCCTTCTTGAGCGCAAGTCTACAAGGACCAAAGCATAAATACCTCGCCATGAAAAAGTAGTCTTATGTAGTATACAAGGCGATAAAATTTTAGGCCCTATCTATTGAAGAACCATTGTGTTATCTTTGTCTCACACCCAACAGTGAGATCACCGCTTTTTCAATAAGAATTGGATGAAAGGAGAGTGAACTAGATGACCGTGTCCCAATATTATGATCTAGAAATCAAGCTATTTCACACAGTCAATAGCCATGGTATTTTCCAACTAGCAACAAAATCAATAAATTCAAAGGAGGAAGAAGAAGAGCTCTCAGGATGGGAACAATAAATTGAGATGTATAACGTTGAGCGAGCCTCCACCACTATAATCATAAAATCTTTGTACACGGATGTGCGCCAACACCTTGAGCATAGCACAGTTCCCTCTCACTTTTTTGTGTGGTAGAAGAGGGCACTCAGACTTAAAGCATTATCTTATCAATTGGAGCATGGGGTGTTGTTCAAAAATCTCCACAAAGGAGTACTTCTCAGGTGTTTGTAGGCACATGATTCAGAAAAGGTATTGCATGATCTCCACAATGGACCAGTGAGGGGATACTTTGCAGGAAACACTACGTCGCATAAGATTATATGGGCTAGTTTTTACTGGACTACATTATTCATAGATGCTCATGCTTACGCCCGAAAGGGTCTGGTATATCGAAGATGTGTTGGTAGAAACAAGAAGTCATCCGCCCCATTGCAGCCCTTTACAGTGGAAGAACCTTTTCAATAGTGGAGCTTGTACATTATTGGGGAAATTTTTCTTGCACTCATCAAAGCAACACCGCTACATCATAACTGCTACAGATTACTTCACATGGTGGACAGAAACAGTTCCACTCAAACAAGCGAATGATCAGGAAGTCATTATCTTTTTGCAACAAAACATCATTTCCAGGTTTGACGTTCCTACTTCAATCATTTTTTACAATGTAACATATTTTTCATCATTAAGACTACGAATTTGTATTATAAAATGGTATCATATGGAAACATTCAGTTAATTATTATCCACATGGGAATGGTCTTGCTGAATCCACGAACAAGAACCTTATCCGCATTATCAAAAATACCATATTCTCTTAACAGTGAAACTGACATTTTGCTTTGTTGAATGCCTTATGGGATGATCGAGTCATTCCAAAACCTTCCCTGAACAACTCCCCTTACTTCCTGGTATACAGAAAAGAAGCCATCCTCCCACCAAACATCTATTTTCCTGCTCTCCAAATATCACAAGAATCCCAAGGCAAGCCATGTTCGTGAGTTTAGCGTAGGATGGACACTATTTATAAGCTGTCGGAAGAAAGGTTGAAAGCTAAAGAAAAAATTTCACTTCACCAAAGTCGTATCAACAGGTGGTTCAATAAGAAGTTTGCAGGTAAAAACAACTTTAGTGTGGGTGATTTAGTCTTAAAGTGGGACAAATCCCACGAGGACAAAGGAAAACACACTAAGTTTTAGTCCTTGTGGATTGGGCCATTCATGGTGCACGAAAATCTTGGCCAACACACATATTGTCTTCAATCACTTGACAGGAAGATTAACTCTCTCCCTGTCAATGGCCAAGACTTAAAATAATATTTTCAATGAAAATTTTGGGTTGTGCCTTACACTATGTACATAATGTTTTCTTTTGTTTCTTGTTTGTTTGTTTGAATCTTGTTTTGGTTTTTGTTATGTGAATAAGTGTTGTGCATGAGTATATCATGGCTTCTAATTATGTTTCTGGCTAAACTATAAAGATTCGTGTGACACTTCAGCATTTGTCTAGCCTTTTGTCCATCTTCCTTGTGTTGGTAACATATTTTGGTTTATGAAGTTCCGATGAAAAACACGATCTGTCTGTAAGGAGAGTTTTGGTCCAACCATGAACCCATGTCTAGTTTGGAAACATCATGCCTATACTCAGTTTTTTCTGCTTTGGCGTTCTCAAGCTTATCCAACTAGTAGAAATGGAGAAGGAGGGAAATCTATATGAGAAAACCTAAATTAGAGGTCTCTATATGCTTCTTTGAATGAACAACCTCTTCTTCTCTCAATAAGCCAGGATCCCTCTTCCACCCCAAAATAAATAATTGACAATGTATAGTTCTATTTAAATAAATAAATAAATGTGAAAGAAGAGAAAGGCTTCCTACGCAGGGAGGTGAAGCAAGCAACTCCATCAGGGCACTGTCTAGGCTCGCTGGGAGTGAAGAAATGTTTGTGTTCTTGAGTGACTCTATCCGAGTACCATCCAAGACTGCTGGCAATGAAGCAACACCAGAGATGAAAAATTATACTCTGGAAATATTAAGCTCGCGAACTACATTACCCTTCCCAACTCGAAACAATGTGATTATGTTGAATCTTTTGTTATGTTCAACTTAGAAGGTATAGAGGGGACCATGTTTGTCTATGGGGTAAGTGGGAAGGCAAAATTAATCTAAATGATGAATCAATACTCAATTAAGAACCAAGGCCCTGCATAGAAGAAGTTAACCAAGACAGAGAAGTTGGAGTTCAGCCAGTGTGTTGCCAAGTGTTGTAGGTTCTGCAACATCCTCCAAAATTTTGGCTTATGCTCAATTTCAGAGCCCTCCTTAGTCTTTTACATTGTTGTTGCAAACACTAGAGCTCATTTCATGATCTTTATTACAAAGCTCTGGTCCCTTTTGCATGTTGGGTTAATTGTCATCTTTTGGCATGTTTGGCAGTTATGTAATGTTTGCAAGCCTTTTCTGATGGTTTCAAAGATTTGTCTTTTTGTATGTGAGTTGTCCCAACCATGTAAACATTTGTTGCATCCATACACAAATTTTTAAGCATTGTTGCAAAAGTATCGTCACGGTTGTCCTAAAGCCTATCTTAAGTGTCGCACTTGTCGTATCTTGTCATGCGGATGTCACACAAAGGTAAATGCTTTGTTTACATGTTCCAATGATATATGTTGTCATGTTGTCAAAGTATGCTAAGTGTGTGATCACTGTCAAGGTTCATCATAGTTCATCACCCATATAAAACTTATCCTTTTTCAGAAAATCTTCCCAACCGAGCAACTTAGCTTCATTGGGTCCCGGCTGAACTGTGCACTGCGCAATCTCAACATTGTTGAATCAAGCCATTAGCATGGTTGTTATGCAGTTTGTTGATTAAGTAATGGCTAAAAAATAAACTGAGCCTACTAAAGAAAGGAGGAATTATTGCAGTTGATGAAGCTCAAAGTGTTAGGCATGCATTAAACATGTTCAATTTTATACTTATAGCACAAAAGGTACTGCAGATAAGCAGCCTCTGAGTGACGGTTCGGCCCAAAATTAGACAAACCGGTATAACCTAAGAAGCTAAGGGTCGTCCACTACAATTGAGTTTCCGAAGAGGAAATTCAAAGAAAATTTGTTAAGGAAAATCAACCCATCGGCTAAGTCAGCGCAAAACACTCAGAGCAAGTTCGTGAAAGAAATCTCAACGAAAAATGTTTCCGATGGAAGTAAGAACAAAACCATCACTCCAGAAATAATGAACCAAGTTACATCCCCAGAAACCCCGGTCATTCTTCTCGTTGTGGATTAAAACATATTAATCATGTGAAGAAGGTTCGTGCGAACATCTCAATGATTGAACTAACAAAGATCACGAGCTAGCGGGACATCCTTCTACGGGCACTTGGGCAGACCTCTATAGGTAACACTACATATCTAAACAAGGGATACGATAAGTCTCCTGGTACTCTCAAATCTATACTTAATGCACTTACGATGGATGTGAGCACGCTTTTCTTGTTAACTTTTGAAATCTTCAATTTCAATGTACACAATTGCTTAATTGATTCTAGTGCATCGGTGAACGTAATTCCATTATCTGTTGCCAAGAAAATCAATGCTAAATGAGATAAAACAAATGCATGGATTATTCAGCTGGACAGAACGCATGTCCTAGAAATTGGTGAACTCATAGATGTGATCATTCACTTATCATCCGATGAATGATTCCACCAATGTATCAACATAGTGATTATGGACATTCCAAAAGAATACGAAGTGTTGTTGAGCAGAGACTAGTCTAGCAAGCTACAAGGGTACTTTTCCACATACTGGTCACTCTTATGGCTTCCGTAAAGGGGAATAAGTAATCAGATCCAGGTAGAATCATAAAGATATATGAAACACACTATCACTCCCCTGAATGGGCATAATGAACCAATGAATTTCACAGAATTACTTTTCGACAATTTCTTTCTTGAAACTCAACTGTGGTGTTATCTTGTACAACCATCCCTAGTTCCACCAGATACATAGTTGGATCTCCTTCCTTTTCCAACTAGTGATAATGAACTTTATACAGTTAGTAGTTGTTGTAGTAGGACAAGTGTAGTTCACAGTCCCTATACATATTATGTTTGGACTATGTAATTCAATGGTTCCAAAACGCAAGAAGGATATGGAGTTGGTTGTATTTTAATAGACCCACTGCGGAGAAAGCATTTGATCTCTATCCGCTTAGAATTTGAGTGCACAAACAACACTGCAGAGTACAAAGCACTCATCTTGGGCTTGCAGAAGGCCATTAACCTTAATGTTTCCATCCTAAAAGTGGTAGATGACTCAAAAATTGTGGTGCAAGAGGTATGTAACACCATACATTGTATGTCTCCTCATCTTAGAAGTTATCAACAAGAGGTATGGAATTTTATTTCACATTTCCAAGATTTTAATATTATTTTTGTTCCAAGAATGTGTAACCTAGCTGTCGATGCATTAGCAAACATTGTTGCTAAGATATCACCAATGAGGGATGGATTTTATATTGAAATTATTTATAAGCCTTATGTCCCGGATAAACTAATTTACGCATTTTTCATGATGACTAGTAGATACTGTGCTTCATGGAAAATTTTGACGTATTCAAAGATGCAGCAATCAATAAGGACAAGCAAGAAAAATAATTACAGGATATAGCCAGCACAAGGAAAGGAAACCTCATCCTCAATGGTGTGGTATTTTTGGAAAAGTTGTATGACCTGCAAAATCACTTCCGAGGACCTGTTAATGCCAAGGCCCATAGTTCTATGTTGTTGCATGAATAGATCATCTTGGGAACAAACAAGGATCTGAAATATGTCAATCTCAGTACTTGTTGCACACCACAAGAGCAGAAAGACTTTACTTGCTTATTCAAGCAGTACCGTGACGTCTTCTCATGGATGTATGATGAATTCAAGACATATGACACATGAATCATCTAGCATGCGATAGAAATTAAGGAAGAGGCCAATTTATCCAACATAAGCTAAGGAAAGTACATCCAACACTTGATCCTCTCATTCAGAAAAAGTTGAGAAAATTGTTGGATCCTCGGATCATATACAGAGTGCAGCACTCAACATGGGTGTCAAATTTGGTCCCTATAAGGAAGACGTCTAGGAGATCCACCTGTGTGTAGATTTATGAAATCTCAACTGCACCTCGGACAAAGACAACTATCCCATGTCATCCATGGAACAAATATTGCAAACTGTATTGAGGTTTGAAATGTTTTCTTTGTTACATGGATATTCTGAATATAACCAAGTCCTAGTTGTAGAGCCTAACAAACCCAAAACCACGTTCAGAATGAAGTGGGGAACATTCACATTCCGAAAAATGTAGTTTGGGCTAATCAATGTTGGTGCAACATTACAATGTGATATGGAAATCACTTTCTGTGGACTCATTGGGCATAGCATAGTGGCCTATCTTGATGATGTAATAATGTTATCCAAATAGAGGTCAAACCACCTATGCCACTTAAAGAAAAATTTTGGATGATGTCGCAAGTACGTGATATCCTTAATCCCAAGAAAATTATCTTTGCAATGTCTGAGGATAATCTCTTGAGCCAAATCATTGCTAAGAGTGGGATTAAGGTAGACCTGGATAGGGTCCGGATAATCACGCAGATTCACTTCCCAGTGCATAAGATAGCCATGCAGTATTTCTTGGGGAAGATCAACTTCCTCCACAAATTCATCTCCAACAATGCCCAGATTGTCAAACCAATACAGGAGATAGTGAAGAAGGATGGAATCTACAAATGGGATAAAAGGGAAAAGGACGTGGTTTCCCATATTAAGCAGGATAGAGTAGAAGCACCCGTATTGTACAACCTAGACTTCGATAAAGATTTATTTCTCTACGCTTTTTATTTTCATACCTCTCTTGTTGTCGTGCTCACTCAGAAGGATGAATTGAAGAATGAGTGGCCTATCTCCTTCATGAGCGCAAGTATGCAAATACCAAAGATTAAATACCATGCCATGGAAAAATAGGCTTATGTAGTATACAAGGCAATCAAGCATTTTAGGCCCTATCTATTGAAGAACCATTGTGTTATCTTTGTCCTGCACCCAACAGTCAGATCACTGCTTGTTCAACAAGATTTGGGTGAAAGGAGAGTGACTTAGATGACTGGGTTACAAGAGTATGATCTAGAAATCAAGCTAGTTCACATAGTCAAGGCCCATGGTAT
This sequence comes from Pinus taeda, assembly GCA_000404065.3. Taxonomy (NCBI): domain Eukaryota; kingdom Viridiplantae; phylum Streptophyta; class Pinopsida; order Pinales; family Pinaceae; genus Pinus; species Pinus taeda. The sequence goes on from APFE031267656.1 coordinate 43,984, forward strand.
TTTCCAACTAGAAGTAGAAGAAAAAATGAAAAGGAGGAAGAAGAAGAGATCTCAGGATGGGAACAATAAATTGAGACGTATAATGTTGAGCGTGCCTCCGCTGCTTCAAGAATAAATTCTTGGTACACGGATGTGCGCCAACACCTTGAGCACGAAACAGTGCCCTCTCACTTTTCCGTGTGAAAAAATAGGGCACTCAGAATTAATGTAATGTCTTATCAATTGGTGCATTGGGTGTTGTTCAGAAAGCTCCACAACGAAGTACTGATCAGGTGTTTGGAGGAGCATGATTTAGAAAAGGTATTGTGTAATCTCCACGATGGACTAGTCGGGGGAGACTTTTTAGGAAACACTACAACACAAAAGATTATGCGGGCCAGTTTTTACTGGCCTACATTATTTAGAGATTCTTATGCTTACGCCTGCAAGTGTCAGGTCTATAGAAGATGTGCCAACAGAAACAAGAAGTCATCTGCCCCACTGCAACCCATTATAGTGGAAGAACCTTTTCAAGAGTGGGGCTTGGACATTATTGAGGAAATTTTCCCACATTCATCAAATCAGTACTACTACATCTTAACTCCTACAGATTACTTCATGTGGTGGACATAAACAATTATACGCAAATAGGTGAATGATCAGGAATTCATTATCTTTTGCAAAAAAATATCATTTCCAAATTCAGCGTTCCCACTTCAATTGTTTTTTACAATGCAACATACTTTTCATTGTTAAGATTATGATTTTGCATTGGAAAATGGTATCATATTGAAACATTCAGCTAATTATTATCTGCAGGGGAATGGTCTTACTGAATCCACGAACAAGAACCTTATTCGCATTGTCAAAAAGACCTTATTCTATGAACAGAAAAATTGACACACTGCTTTGGTGAATGCCTTATGGGCTGGCCAAGTAACACCAAAACCTTCCCTGAACACCTCCCCTTACTTCCTGGTGTACAGAAAAGAAGTCATCCTCCCACTGAACATCTACTTTACTGCTCTCCAAATATCACAAGAATCCCAAGGCAAGCCATGTCCGTTAGTTCAACATAGGATGGACACTCTTCATAAGGTGCATGAATAAAGGTTGAAAGCTAAAGAAAAACTTTCACTTCACTGGGGTCATATCAAGAGGTGGTTCGACAACAATTTTGCATGGAAAAATAGATTTAGTGTGGGTGAATTAGTCTTAAAGTGGGACAAATTCCACGAGGACAAAGGTAAACAAACTAAGTTGCAGTCCTTATGGATGATGAGGCTCATCATTGGGTAAAATATATGGACCTTAGTACACCTCCAAGCTTACTAAAATGAACTCTTCTCATAATTCTTTACATGTTTTAATTATATTTTTCTTAATGGGATGAGAAAAAGTAAGATGTTGTGTCCAATGGTCTAATGTGCATTGATTGCGGGTTTTTGGGAGAAAATTATGGCTAATTAGGGTGCAAGAACTCAAATGAGACAAGAAGGAGATATTATAGGAGATGGAACTCCCTCATTAAATCCTCACTCACTCAACGATCCCTCAATCAAATCACACCAGCTCGGAGTTGCAGGCAGCCAAGTCATGAGGATCATTGGCAGTTGAGCCAGTGATAGTTAAGAACCAATTAATCTTAAGATTGGGAGCCAAAACTCCCTATATTTAAGGAAGTTGTTGGAAACTTTAGTTGTATAAATAACAAGGCCTAGAGCCTGATTAGGATTTAGATTTTTTATGCAAAATAGTTCAGCATTTTCAAGTTGAAGGATTGTGACCAAACATTGTTATGTGTTTTTTGAAATGTTAATGAAAATGAGCATTCGCTTGATCCATCACTAAGTTGACTCGGAGGGTTGGAGCTCTTGGTTTAGGGCCCAACACTAATAGTAGAGGTTCCTCTTACTATACTCGTATGCTTAGGTTATTTCATATATTACTTGTTAAATTGATTTTGGCATTGTTACATTGCAAGTATTGGTGAATTTGATTAGTTTGCTTCCATTTGTGCATAGCTTTAATAGTAGCATTAGAGAGATAAGGACATATCAAAGAAAGGCTAATAATAGGTGGATATTACCTCATTCCTCCCTTCAGCGACCACGGTTTGGGGAAAAACTCTCATTCAGCGCAAAAAGATAGAATTTTGGTTTCTTATGAAACTTACGTTTTTTTTTGCTAATTAGGTCAGCATCTTTCAGTTTTACAAGAGAGGTTGCAGTTGTTATTTCTGATATTTTAAGTTTTGTATTAGATTTCATGTTGATTCATAATAGGTTTCAAGCATTTCCATGCATGAACTTGGAAAATAAATGATACAAATTTTGTTTTCCTTATATTGTTGTAAACCCTTCTTGTTTTGAAATGATTTATGGATAAATGCCAACAATCATGTGTATGTTGCAAGAGTTTCAATATTTCAGGAAGACCTCATATCATCATCCTCAACCAAACCATACCCACCCATGATTTCCAAAGGCCACTAAGTTCTCAATCCGAGTTATTGTTTCACAAGGACCACTTGACATGCTTGTTGAGAAAATCCAACCGTCATAGAGCTTCGGTTTGAGTTCTGAGTGGGTTCCAACCACTTCCTTGCCTTATTCCTCCCATCACTCACCATCCCTAAGATCCATATCACTGTCCAAATCACTCCTTATTCTTTTGGTATATTCTTGTAGGAAAACAAGGGATCTTGTAGGTGGACTAGGACATCCTATAGGAAAACCTGTAGTGGCACGCTTTGAGCCTGATTTGTGAAAAATGCATCACGAAAGCTAGGATAAGACCCCTACTTGCCTCCCAAGACATTTGACCCATCACACTCATCTCCCACCACACCTATCCCACCTACCATACAACCAAGAAGGATTAGCATTCATGTTTTCACAAAAAGGCAAAAAGAAAAAGGTTGTTATGCATATTCATGTGCACAATAGTTAAGTGCTTGTTTAGATAAGATTTCATGCTTAGGTTAGTTAGGGTTTCACATGTGTTAAATTAGAATTCTTTTGAAGAAAGGTATCTTAACAAGTAGCTAGATGATTTGTGTGTTTTAGGATCTATTTCAGTGTTTCATGACTACAGTAGGTAGCATTTCAATCCTCTCAATTAGGGTAAAATTCTCCTTTTTCAATTGGTAATCAAACTTCTTCTAAATCAATAGAAGGCTGGTTTGAGAAACCCTAGTGGTCTATCGCCCCAGCTCAGCAGTGACAAAGAGTGGACCCATTACATCTATTTGTGTATACAACACTATCACCTCCAAGTTTGTATGAACCTCGGGTTGATGAAGTAAAGTTGGTAGCCCCAGTAGTTGCAGCGTTCTTGCTGCAATACTAGTGCTCATCAATTTTTGGCATTGTTGCCGAGGAGGTTGTTAGAGTCGGTCTTGTCAGCCCTCCATCAGAGATCAAAACTCTTTCTGCAATTCATTTTTAGGAGTCTCGCTCCATTCACTCAGCTGCATTCCGCTAGGGGCATGCCATAATCTGATGGAAGGGCCTTGTCAGTCATTTACCCTCATGCGTTATCCTGCTGGTTTAGGTCTGTTTGTCAACTCATTTTAAAGGTCATTTACAGTTCTGTTCTAAGCTATTGATAAGCAAAGAGTAACCTTGGTCATTAGGTCTAGGGTTTGCAAATTGTTGTTCTCAAAGTGCTTCAATAATACTTGCAGGCCAAAGGAAGGTTCAATAATTCACTCAAATGATGTTTCTGAGTAAGAAAAGATGAATTTTGGAAAACTAAGAGAGGTTTTTGTCCACAATATGCCAAGAAAGAAAAAAATCCTTCACTTTTTACACAGGTGTCATGGTTTTAGAGAAATGTCAAAAAAACAATTGCCTCGGGAGAATTGATGCACCTCTAAAGTGACCTTGGGAAAATCAAGTATTCTCCTAGCTCGGTCAGCCAAATGACTTGCTTGATGAGTAAAACTATAACTAGACACAAAGATCTTTCCAATGAGCTATCATGAGCTCAATTTGGAGTTGAGGAACACCTTCAAAAGTTGACCGCAACAGCACTCTGCCTTGAGGCAGCCTCATTTGGCACATTTTGACCAGTCTTGGGAGATTTGATTTTTGACAGGGCAAATGAACTCCAAATTGAAAACTTCTAGTTGGGATACCTTTCCAACAAGCTATACTACACCCAATTTAGACACTGGGAAGGCCTCCGAAAGGATCCTGTAAAAAGGCACGGCGCACAGATGGAGCGCAGCGCACAGGAAGAAATTTTCCAGTGTAAATTTACACTGGCGCGGCGCACATGGGAGGCACGGCGCTCAGGGCTAAAAGGCATGAAATTCATAGAAATATTCCTCCAAATTGAAAATTGTTCATTCCAAAAGGTTTCAAAACTTGTTTGACACCAAGCATAGAGAGAAAGCATTTCAAGGTGATTGAGAGAGCAAGCTCGCGTTTTGAGTGAGCTTGGAGGTGTTTTCACAAGGCGCGGTGCACAGATAGAGAGGCGCGGCGCATAGAGGGACCGCGGTGCACTGGGTGCTACCACGCAGTGTTAAATTAACACGGGCATGGCACACACAAAGGACGCGGCGCACAGGCAGAGGGGCGCGGCGCACACCCACAAAGGCCCAGTTTTGTTCCAAATTTGCAACAAATCGCTTTAAATCCCTTCCAATAGACAGGTAGGGTCGACATCTCGGTTGCTCATATTGTTTTGTGAACATGATGGTGGTTTATGGCCATGTATAGTCGCAATAAAAATTCCTAAACCCTACCACTTGAAATCATCAAAGCCATTTCTCTAGGGTTGCAAATTTGTTGTGTTGATACCAAGGTTCCTCCTCCCTTTCACCTTTCATTTTTCCTCTCCTTTCCATTGTTCCTTTCCCCCCTATTCCATTTTTCCCATCTTTCCCTACCCTAAAACATTACTAAACCCCTATTCCCTATCCCCTCCACTCATTTGTCAATGTAAACCCCAAAACCCTACCTTATAAAATCCTCAAACCCTCCTACATGTCCCCAAACAAAATCTCTCCCCATAACCCCTAATCCCATCATATTATTCCCCTTCCTAACAGTCCCTTTTGCATTGTTCCCCTTGGTGGCAGAGTTCATAACAACACATAGTTTCATACATCATCAAAGGGCAGTCCAAGCACAGTCCATATATAACAGACATGACATCTGATCCGTCATATGATCATGAAGAAGAGACACACAGTGATTCGCCAACAAAGGTACATGCACCCAGGAGGCCTCATAGAGGTAGCAAAACATCCGTGAAGACCAGCAGCCTGCCCAACGAAGCCTAAATGAGAAGACACCCATTCAGCAGGAGATAGAGGCTGATCGAGAGGTTTGGCTCAAAAGGATCAACATCCACTTAGAGAAGCTGTTGGCGAAAGTGACAAGGACAAAGTATTATTGAGGCATATGTTTTATCATTACAGGGCACGCAATATAAGTTCCAAGGCTCGAGTAAGGAACTTGAAGGCGAAATTGAGGAAGGCAACAAAAAGACAAGAGGCAAAAAGAGAAAGATCGGCTCCGAATCTTGGCCGAAGACTCTACGGCCCAGCATGACACTTCATAGAGAAGCCTCAGCCCAAATTTCAAGAAATTTGGAGCATTTTTTTGCATTTTGGCAAATTTTTGTACAAAAAACAGGGTTTTTCTCCCTGTGCGTCGCGCCACTGGCGCGGCACTTAGGATTGGGAGCTCCAAATCAAGAATGGTTTGCATTTTTGGATTCAAAATGAAACATCATGACTGTTTGTGGATGGCCAAGAAGTTTTGGCAAGTTTTGATTCCCCAGGAGGTCAAAAACACTCAAAAAATGACCTCTCTGCCCCTATTTTGACACATAGGAAGCAGTCTTGGGAGATTGAATTTTTGGAGGGGAAAATGAGCATCAAATTCAGAAATTCCACTTGGGATAGAAAGTAGACAGGCAGGGCTTTCTAACAAGCACACTTGGGCACAATTTGGACTTCAGCAGGTACCTCAAAATCACCTCCAAAGTGGCGCGATGCATATAGATTTTGGCGCGGCGCATATAGACCAAAAAGCCAAAATCACTTCCGTTCCACGAAATTTCGATTCGTGACTTTCTCCAAGTGGGCCCGCTCAATTACACTATACTTTTTTCAGCACCTAAGGCAAATTTTAAAGTATTTCCACTAAAGGTTGGCTTCTATCCAAGTGGCAAAGGAAGGCGAGCAGTCACCCAAGCCATTTGTCATTTTTGTAACGC
>APFE031267657.1:0-25513 GCA_000404065.3 Pinus taeda
AAGTTTATGCTACTGAAATCAATACTACAAAGCATATCTGTCTACTGGATGAAACTATACATACTAGTGAGGGAGGTTTTGCACACGTTAGAAGCTATCATGGCAAAGTTCTTGTGGTCAAGAAACAAACAAACAGGAAAGATCCACTTGGTAATATGGCCAATTTTGGCAAGGACAACCAAGGAGGGTGGTTGGGGCATATTAGATACTGGCTCTTTCAACAAATCACTAATAATAAAGAACATGTGGAGGGTTATGACTGGTACAAGCCTTTGGTCTGCCATCATGAGAGAAAAATATATGTGTGGTCAAAAACTTACTTCTTGGATTCGTAATGGAGCCAAAATCTTGATAAATAAGTCGAAAATGGTACCCAGATAGAGCTGGGATTAGATTCCCTAAAGGGGATGATAGGGAACCATTCCTTATCGTTTCGTTCACTAGAAATCATCCACCAAAAGGGAATTTATACTCTTCATTAGTGTATTGATGATCAGAACAATACCTCCAGATTCCAAGGGTGGAAATCTACAAATATTCTAGAAATTGATGGGTCATATGCTGCAGAATGGGACCAATAGCTACTTCAGATTAGACGAGTAGGTATTGTGATCACCACCGAGGAGGATCATATGGTATGGGCTAGAAATTTTATGAAGGGGCATCCACAGGTAAAGGAAATTTATCGTAGAATCCCTAGGTATGAGAAGGTGAACGATGAAAAAGTGTGGTTTCAAGTAACCTAGAAAGGTGATCTGCCAAACAAATTAAACATATTTAGCTAGTTGGTACTTAATGACTCGATACTGACATGGAATAATTTACAAAAGCGGGGTTTTGTTGGCTCGAACATTTGCATCCTATGCCAAACTGAATCAAAGGATGTGGAACACTTGTTCCTCCTTTGTACACACGCTCTAGCTGTCTGTAAATGATTTCTTGGTAAATATAATCTCATGTATCGTAGTTATCTTATAGTGAGATCTTGTTTGCTTTTTTGGTACAAAAACCACAAGAAATATCATTTTCTCCCAATCTATCTTTTCTAGTCGATTTCGAGAAGCAGGAATGCAGGTATATTTGAATAGACAACATTTTATGTTCATAGGGACGTCATTAAATCAATGACATTCTTCAATTCCCTACAGAAAGAAAGGTAAAACGTAGGCAGGTCAAATCCAAAAATATATGGGGGTTTTCCTAGTGGGTTTCTGTTGGGTGTGAAGCCTGATTATCTTCTTTATTCAGAGGTATCACCGCATTGGACCCCAGTTTGAAATGTGGGGGTAACACCGCCCTTAATATTTGCACTACAAGGGGGGTTCGGGGAGGGGGGGGGTGGCAAAGATATTTAAAACCCCCCCCGCCCCGGGGCTAAAAATAGATGTAGATTTTCCTTGTAAAATGTTGTAATTTCGTAGTCAATCTGGGTCGTTCATTAAGTGGAAATCTAGCAGTAGAAGTTATGTTTAATTTAGGGTTTTTTTCCCTAGTGATCCGGATTTAAATAGGAACACAATAAATTATAGAGATAACCATATACACAAAGATGCTGCGGAAATAATACTTCATTTCATTAATGGAAAATATTGAAATATGCTTACAACTAGAAATGGAAATAAACCAGCTAGGGCGATGGTAGCTTATCTCTGAGAAGAGATGTGGTGGCTACATCCTCTGAACTGTTTTATAATGAGGCTCGAAGGCCCATTTATTGTGAGAAACATTGGAAAACCCTTCACATCCCAAAACCTAACCCTAGAAGATGAAACGCCAAATTGTGGGCCCCGTTTTGGGTAAGTTGGTAAATCAACTTCCCAGGGTCGTAACTTTGGCATACGATCTCCGTTTGACGCGTACAATAGCTCGTTAACAAGATCTATCTGAGAACTACCACTTTGGGAAGGCAAACATGGTCCATGTCCGTGGACCGATGTTGCCTCCAGATTTCCCAAAAAACGTCGTTTAGGGCCTCAAAACGGCTTCGGAAGTTCAGGACCCGAAAAGATGCTAAAAATAGTAAACTGTGCTACAATTTAGGAAATTGAAAAGACTAAAAGAGACAATTGTGGGGGTCCAAATGGGATAGGTGGGTGGCCACCAACATCCACCCGGATCATTCCTCCCCCCTTAGGAAGCAATGGTCCCCATTGTGTTGAGCTCCTCCCTGAGATGAGGAAGCTTCTGTTGAGCTGGGTCTCTGGTGAGCTGTTTTGCAATCTCTAATGTGTCCAGAAATGGTGGGAAGCATGGTCGACAATGGTCCACATTGAACACTTGGTGCAAGCAAAGGAATGGAGGAATGTTGTGCTTCAAAGCATTGTTGCCCATAGCCTTGATACTGGTGTAAGGACCATGTCAGAGTGGTCTGAGTTTCTGATGGGTTTTGGTAAGGTGTTCTTTCTGCAGATGCAACCAAACTTTGTCGCCCACCTGAAACTTGTGTGGTACCCCTGTGGGTGAGGAGAAGCTGTTCCTGTGTTCTGTCATGACCGTATCCCTTTGCTGTTGCTGCTGCGTGGAGGAACCCTTTGCGGGGGTCATGGATGTAGCAACGATCTTCCCCTTACTTTGGGAGTGAACCATACAAATGAATTTCCTGGTCTGTGAGATGAGCTTGCTGCCTTTCTTAGCAATGATCAAAGAGGTGGCAGTAGGTGGGGCTATCTCTAGTATCCTGTATAATGAATTACTCAAAGAAATAATGAAAGCACGAGGCCTTGACTCATACACAGCATGTCGCGTCCACAAGTATGGTTGGCCTAATAATACGTCACAAACATCCAGAGGTGTAACATCACACAATACCTCGTCTGTGAATGGTTTGATGCTGTAGGGAAGGCGGCACTGCTGGCGAACTTTGAGATCTCGTCCTTCATGAAGCCACCCGATACTGTACGGCTGTGGGTGTGATGTAGTCGGTAGGCCCAACTGCTTCACGACCTCTGCTGAAATGAGGTTCTTTTGGCTGCCACTGTCGACAATGAATTGCTACGACGAGCCCTTCACCCACATCTGTGAGTGGTGGAAAAGACACTCCCCCTCCTCTGGCTCTTCAGGTTCATTGTTCTGGATCTTGGCAATGGAAACAGTGGCGATGGGATCCGCATCAATGATCTGCTTCCCTTTGCCATTCCCCTTGTCGGGTTCTGGCTCAAGGTCGAAACATGTATCTGATTCGGAAGCCTTCAACTCGGCCACCAGCAACTGTCTGGTCCAACACTCACTTGTGTTATGAGTGGGACTCTTATGAAACTCACACCACTTTCCTGTGTCCTTCTTCGGCTTCATGGTGTTGTTCTTTTCTTGCGGCTTCAATGGGTTGTCTTGGGTCACCCCGCCTTGGCTTTGTCCTTTGGGCTTGGGATTTGTAGATCCAAACTCTCGCTTCTTTTGTTTGAACTTTTGCTCGATTTTGACAGCATATCGGTACGCCGTGCCGAGCGAGGAGATGTTTAGGAACTCCATCTCTTCCTGGATGTATCTGTGTAAGCAGTCACAGTATTTGAGTACCAGATGTAGCTCAGAATCTTTGATACCCAATTGTGTGCGAAGGGTATGAAAAATGTTGGTGAACTCCGGCACATCTTGGTCCCTTCCCTGCCACAACGTGGTCCATTTGATGTATTTGTCCTCATAGCTTTTGATAGGGTAGTACTGCTCCTTGATGGCATCCCAGAAATCATTCCAAGTGGGTGCGGCTGAAAATAGTGAGCCTATACTTTCATCCTTCTGCTCGCAGTAGGTTTCCCACCAGTCCTTGACATGGGGGGCTGCTTTGAGAAGAGTAAAAACAATCTTTTCCCGACTTGAAAATTCATGAACAGAAAAATAACCCTCTAGCAGATTTAACCATTTATCTACGGCATTTGCGTCTATTTTACCCTCGAAGATGGGGATTTCAAAATTAATTTGTACCTTAAAGGGTGTGGCATTTCCAGAGTAGCTGTTGGAAGCCGATGCGTCGCCTCTAGGTAGCCGCTAAAGGATCTGCGCAAAGCTATCCATCATCGCGTTCCTTTTCTGCTCGAGGGCTTCTTCGAGCAAGATTTTGATAGGATCTCCTACCCCCTCGTCTTTCTTCTCATCCGCCATGGGAGTCCGTCAGGATTTGCGAGGCTGGTCTTGCAAAGGTTCGACCAGTTCAAGCCCTAACTCCTTATATCCTGACCTCGTTGGGGACATGCAAAGAAAAACCGAGAAAAAAACAGACCGCTCTGATACCACTGATCCGGATTTAAACAGGAACGCAATAGATTACAGAGATAACCATAAATACAGAGATGCGATAACCATAAATAAATAGATGCAGCGGAAATAACACTTCATTTCATTAATGGAAAATACCGAAATATGCTTACAACCAGAATTGGAAATAAACCAGCTAGGACTATGGTAGCTTATCTCTGAGAAGAGATGTGCGGCTACATGTCTCTGAACTGTTCCCAACTTTTGTTACAATGAGGCTCGAAGGCCTATTTATTATTGAAAACAATGGAAAACCCTTCACACTCCAAAACCGACCCTTAGAAGATGAAACGCCAAATTGTGGGCCCCGTTTTGGGTAAATTGGTACATCAATTTCCCGGGGTCGTAACTTTGGCATACGATCTCCGTTTGACGCGTATGATAGCTCGTTAGAAAGATCTATCCGAGAACTACCACTTTGGGAAGGGCACCATCGGTCCATACCCTGTTTGCCCCAGATTTTCAACAACGTGCTTAGGGCCTTTAAAACGCTCCGGAAGTTCATGACCCGAAAAGTTGCTTAAAAATAGTAATTGTGCTACAATTACGGAAACTGAAAAACTGAAAGAGACAGTTGCGGGGGTCCAAATGGGATAGGTGGGTGGCCACCAACATCCACCTGGATCATTCATTCAACTCTCCTCAAGCTCCATTATATTTCCTCTTTCCCCCAATTAGTCCCCAAGACCCTCAAAACATAAAAGGAAAGAATAAAAAATTAAAGATAAAGAAAAGAAGGAAAACCCAACAATAATACAACACCACAAACAAAGTGTCCTCGCCATGTACGAAACACAATCAAAACCACAAATCAAGTGCAAACAAATCACAAAACACCAAAAGCATACAACTTTTAACAACCACCATGATTCAACCCCATTGGTTCCCAATGGTTCCAAGGGAAAGCTCAACCTAAGTCTTCTTCAAGATTTCATGGCAATCACTTTGCCATGCAATTTTCCTCCATCATGTTGCTATAAACACACAACTATCAATGCATAATTAAATATACCCATATACTAATGTCCTTACCTTTTTATACCGATCATGCTACTCTGCAATTGAACACCACATACGATCTCTCAAGGGACTCCAATTCCCCTGATGAATCCAACTATATCTAGAAACCAACTATTACACCTACATCTAATCAAACATATTCCATATAGCTTCCTTAGTCCAAAGTGCTTCCATGCACTTTAACTTGTTCTATTTCTTGGCCCTAGAGCATGAGATCCTTTACCTCCAAGATGCATTGAGGCTATACCTAGAACTCTCCCTTTAGTTACACCTTCCATCTCGATAATGGATTCCTAATGATCTCCCTATCTGTTATCCACTATTTCATAGATCCCAAGGGATTCTCTGATAAACATCCCCAAATGTTTGTGGTTGATGGCCATTATACATCTGATACCCACCACACATTCGCTACATGACTCCAATACAAAGGGAATACTTCCTGTAATGATCTCCACCATAGGTTCAAGATCACGATGGCTCACTACCATTGCATTTACTATGTTGTTCCACAAGCTGAGACCCATGTCATTTTTTAGTTGCATTGAACTTATTATGAGGTGCCAAATTTTCCTTATCACCTACATCATGAGATTATCCTTGCTTCTCAAGCCAGTTTTATTTGGTCTTCTCATTACCCTTCCAATCACGCTTAAACTCAGGCTTACACTTTGACTCCTCATAACGATGCTTGAAATTACTGATAACTTCCATCTATGACTGAGGCTCATCAAAATCCATCCAACCTTTAAATGATAATGGTAGTCCATTTATGAACCTAGGATCTTGTTTTCCCATCATGAGCTCTTAGCCTTTCCATCGTGATATTTCTCAGGCAGGTACTTCATCTTGAAGAGTATTTAAAAATCATATCATGCATCCAGGCTTCTACATCATCTGAAGTTGTACCTTACCATCAAAAGGAAGAGGCTTGGCTTTCGTGAACTCATTTATCAAATATTACTTCTCACTTCTCGTAGAACGATGTTGGTAGTGATGGTGATGATGTCTCTTGGAAGTGAAGCTAGGATAAAATCCATGAGTGTTAGCCCTTGTGTCACGTGCATCCAAGGATCCGCCACCTTTGACTATATCATCTTTGTCCAACCTGTACTCCTTCCAAGACCTGCTTCCATCTACACCATTTGTCTTTTCCTCCTATCCATGACTAATCCCTAGCTATCTCTGCTTCTACAAATATGAAGAATCACTGCATTAACCTAAACATTCTTTTCCTTAGATTTTACAAGTGTTTCTTGTGCCTCAATAAACTTGTTATTATATTCCTTGCAACTTCGAATATCTACCTTCATAATCCTTAGTGTATCTACGAAATCAGGAGAATTCTCTCCTCCTTGCTTCTCATCTGAATTTTCCCATTCCATTTATTTCACATCAAGCCTGTGAACTATAGTCCACCATTCTGCTCTTCATCCCTAGTCTTCTATTGTCCTACAACATACCATGTTATATAAACTGAATAGAAGATCAAAATCACACTTCAATGTATCTCAAGGGAATTAGTCCATATTAGAATAATATGTTATAAATCAGGAACTTAATCACAATGATAATAATCATTATGCATATGACCACAATGAATATAATCAATAAGTTAACTAGCATACATAGCTAACCGATGCACGTGCATATGCCTTCACTAATTAACTAGCATCTAACATGCATGTAACCATAATAGCAGTAGAATGATAGGCATGTAGATAACCACAATGCATGTAACAACCATTAACCATCATGTCTACATGTCAAACATATAAACCTGTAAAACAATCTTCTTTTACCCGAGGTGCAGTGTTGCAACCTCGCTTTGGTACCACCTTGTAATACCTCCTCCCACATTTACCCACTTTTACAAGCTCTCAAGGGTAAACATGACCTAACTGTTGCTATGACATGACCCAACCTCCAATTTCTAGTTATGGAAGAGGAGCCTATAATTTAGAAACTTTCTGATAGCTCCCAAAAGCACTAGATCACCCGGAGGCCATTTCACAACCTTTGCTTATCATATCCTAAGCTGGAAACCCTTTTCACTAGCTTCACTTCCCAACCGCATCCTTGACACCCTGTGCATGTAGTTATGGGGCTCCAACCACACTCATAAGCTTTCCTACACGTAGTTATGACCAAAATTTCCTAGTTGTGTGCATGCGTTGGCAAGATCTATGCCAATTTTCTAGGCTAGCCTCTAGACCATACCCCAAAATTGCCTATGACTTTCCATAAACATAAATAAGATGATAATAATGCCAACCATTCAACACTTGATCAAGATATTGACCTAGGCATGCCTAATGTGTGATAGAAATTTCGTTAAACATATGATAAACATAGAAGCTACAATTTCTGAATGCATATTTGATCATAAAATTTTGAACTTCATCATAGAATCATCAAGAAGGTCCAATTCCCTCCCTAGTAGCTACAACAACACTTGTTAGCCTATGTATTCAACAACCATTCAATAACATATCAAATCATGGATAAGAGCCATAGTAAGAGCACATTATATATCCATGCATATAGCCAGTATATAACTAGAATAGAAACCATGAAAAATTAGCAATAAGATCCCATAAAAAGAATTACATGTGTTCATTAATCACAATAGAGAAAATAACTCATATTAACATATGTAAAAACTAACCAAATCAAGGATTTCCACATACCACTTGATCATAGATTGGGTTGAACAAAATCTCTCTTTAGCCAATCACCCCCATGCCATATTCCAAGCATGAATGTGCGATCTCATGGGATAAACCAAGACATAACCAAATAGGGCCTTTGGAGGTTAAACCATCTCCACCCTCAAGCTACCATGATCTCCCTTAAAGTGGTCCCGAGATCACAAAACCAAAACCAACATGGATGCCTCATAGTTCCTTCACCATAGCAAGATGAATTTTCCTATCTCTCCCCACCTTTCAAAGGCTTCCTAGAGAAAACCACATCCATGCCCAGCTCTTTGGGTTTTCTTAAGACCACCCCAACCATATCCAAAACCTTTCGACAATTTAAATTTCAACCAATAATGAATCCCATCACATCATGGCTTTCCAGGAAATGGTAAGGAAAGGATGACACCATTTTCAAACCAAGAAAAACCCATGCCAATGACAACAAATGAACCAAATAATCAAATACATGTACCATACATCCACATCCCAACAAGGAAATCACATATGTAAATTGTTGCCTACAATCCACAGCTAATTTTCCTTACTTTTCACTATCCAAACTTTCTCTTGTGCTCTCTTGCTTTCCTTGCACCCTTGTTTTTCCTCTCTCCTTTGTTGGAACTGATCAAAATATGAGTAAAAATTTTCCACCGATTCTTAGGTACCTTTTATCATTGATGTCTAGTGTTTTCCTTTACTTTTTCCTTTTTCTTCATTTTCTCTCTATTTTCCCTTACATGGATATTTGTGTCACTTCACCTTCTTTTTCTCTTATTTTCCTTTATTTCGTTAATTAAATGCCAATTTTTCACTTTGTGCCTTTTCCAATGTGTTTGCCAATTTCCATAGCCATTATAAACTACAAGTGATTCCCATTATAATGTTTACCCACCATTCATCTTAGAATATTTGTCCAATGACCTTGGTCTTATTATATTTACATGGAAAATTAACCCGGAGTTTTACAAATTATCACCCCCACTTGGGGAGTTGATGTCTTGAATAGTGAAAAAAATTAGCTCTCAGTCAAGGATTTAATTTGAGAGGGATCACATCTAGTATTAAGAAGGGTGAGAAGAATTTTGACTCCTGTATTTGTTAATTTGTTTGAAACAATGTTGGCTAAGCACTTTTTGTGAGAGGGAATGAGAGATGAGATTTGAGGTAAAAATATTAGATATCCACTCAATTACTGATTCCAATCTCCATCATTGAGAAACATTGCCCATTGTTGACCCCTAATAAACTTTTCTAATCACATTAATGATTACAAGTGAATCCCCCTTGCTATCAAACTTGAGTATTAATCCTTGATAATTACATGTCTTTACTCCAATACCAATAGCTTTTTAACGTTATTTCTATTGATGACAGTGGTGACACTATATATGTTAAGGATCTTTCCACTTTCATCCCTAGAAACACCTCCATACCAAATAGCGCTTAGATTTTCTTTTGAAGATCTATCAAAATTAAATTTAGTGAAATTTTGAAGACAAAACCAACTACATATTAAAAAGAAAAAGTCTAAATAACTTTTAATTTTAAAATTAAAATTACATTTCATTATTTTTTTCCATCATTAAATAAAATACACTTCTATGGAGTAGAAGTTTATAATTAGTATTTAATTTATAAAATAACTTACTTGAATTAAAACATTACATTTCATTATCTTTTTCCCTTCATTAAATAAAATACACTTCAATGGAGTAGAAGTTTATAATTAATATTTAGTTTATTAAATAACTTGATTCATTTAAATAAATGCAAGATTTATATTACTGCTCAAATTCCATAACATTAAATCCTATATCTTTACTATAAATCATTGAATCTAATCTTTAAACTTATCTAGAACATGACATAAGTAAAAAAAAATTGAAAATATATAATATTAAAAAATATATTTAATATTATCTTACTTAAATCTGTTGTGTTTAAAATAATATAAAATATAATTTTACCAAATTTTATAATTTAATTAAGCCGATAGGTTTTTTATTGTGAAGCTCTTCCTCATGACACTGTAGCAAATTCATCAGCGTCACAAAAATATACTATTTCGATGGTGCTTATTGACTTAGCCTTTATTGATAGTGCTTTGCAGTGTGACTCATCATTTCGCCTTTTCAAACGTCTTAGATATTTGAGGATGAGATGGTGATATGATAGTTCAAGGTATTTGTTGACTCATCCATCTGATTTGAATAAAAATTGCCCTCCGTGTCAACATTACCTCTGCCATAAATGGGAGAAATGTCCATATCCTTGACCTCCCCTTTGCAGACAGGGCATTCTCTGAGATTAGAATGGAGATAGATCCATTGATGAAGACATGGTCAATAGAAAGTGCCCATAGGCCGTAATGACATGATCACTTGCCCCTTGTGCTTTTAGCCCATTCTTGCATTTTTCGCCATATGATCGATGGTTGTGGCCCTCATCTCAGTGTTAAGGTGCTAAGGCTTTTCGTTCATTGCCGAGGGCTATTTTCTTTTGTTAAATTCTTTAAGCTCGATGTTTTATTGATTAGGACAGAAAGAGTTTCCCTAAAATCCCTCAAAAACTAGAATGATTATAGTATGAATGCGATAGTGGGAAGGATGTGATGGAAGCAGGTACAACGAATTGGCCAAATCAATCTGCTAATGAGAATAATCATGTTGGTTTGATTTTGTTTGAAACCGAAATAGTCATGGAATGAATTTTCACCTTGCAAGATGAATCATATTTGTGGTAGACTGAATTAGTTTAAACGTTGGCCTTGATCCAGAGCTCTCTGTTACAACAGAAAAAACCAATCAAATATTTTCCATTTTGAAATGGCAGAAACTATAACGACCAACAGACTTTTATAAAAATAAAACCTATGAAAAAAATTAAACATATCAACAATAATATACACTGTGGCCCCCTGGAATGGATAGGTGTTAGGAGCTTAGCAGTATCGGAGAAATCGAAATTGAAACTTTTGACATTGGATGCAAATGAAAAACATCAATATGCAATATGGAGCATACACAATATTGCATTGAGTTCTTTTTAATAATGGAATGACATCCATTTTGTGAGTGATTCCAAATAGCCACACATCACAAAAGTTATGATATGGACAGATGTGAAATGGTGATTTCATTTGGGTCATGCCTCACTAGTATGAGCAAATATGAGTTAATGACCGTCAGAAAATTTCTAAAATATGTTTGGATTTTTTTTGTAAAAGAGAGAAATATGAATAACGTATATCAAATATCAAAACTTATTTATTGGTCCCTACCATCTGGCAATGGCATGGGACTATAGTAATCAAAATCCTCTAATAAGCATTAGTTGGCCCATAATTAACCTAAATTTTTTAAGTTTTTAGTCTCTACATGTTTTCTGTTTTGTACTTTTTATGGTTCAATGGATTTCACCATCTTATTTGGGCCCTTCTCGATATGGGGAGGCCAAAACCATAGGTTAGGTTGATCGATTTAATTTCTATTTTGAAACTATTGAATTAATGCTAGCATTAATTTAAAACATTAAATGTTATGTGAATGTTTTGCAAAGCCAAGGAGAGTGTTTAGTCTGTTTGTTGGGTGTCTAAGTCATTTACAGTGGCTAAGGTCGCCACCTGTGAATGCATGTTGCTTCTGTGTCTACAGTGGCGTCTATGGGAGACGGAAGTTTGCAAGAACTAGAGAATTGAACTAGAGGATTCTATAGTTGGCAAGAATGGGAGGATAATACGTGCGTTTCTAGTTGTGTTTCTTAGTTGTGTTTAGTTTTGTTTCTTAGTTGTGTTTCTTTAGAGGAAAATCGACCGAGGGAACAAGAGAGAACAAGAGAGATCTAAAACCAGGTTTGAGGGAACAAGGGAGATCTGGCACCAGGAGAGGTTAGGTTTTGTGTTTCTTCAGGTTCTTCAAGAGGAAAACCAACTAAGGGAACAAGAGAGATCTAGAACTATGTTTCTTTAGCTTTTACCATCCATTGTTTCTTCCATCTAAAGGATTGAGGCAATTCCTTCAATGACATTCCATCCAATCTGATATTTTTCAGAACTGTAATATCTCCAAATGAATTCGACAACTTCCTGATGTTATGACAGTGAGATAGAAAGAGTACCTCCAGAGTATTGAGGTTAGTTATGGTTTCTGGTAGATGGGCTAAGTTGTAGCAATTTGACAAATCTAAGTTCTTAAGTTGTATTAAAAGTCCAACATATTTTGGTAATTCCTTCAGCTCAGTACAAACACCGAAAGATTTGTACAGTAATTCAGCTTTAGTACTTTTAGATTGCGGGGACCCTGCAAAAGAATTGTCCATTAAACAATTTAGCAGGTATTTCCTAGTATTTATTTTTGGTAATATGAGAGCTTTTATTCATATTGGAAGTGTAAATTACATGAAAGCAATACACACTTTATTTTTTTTTTATATTTTTCTTTCCTAATTACCTTTTCATCAAACAAAGTTGTCTAGACTATCTCAACTAGACTGTCTCAATGTCTTTGCTAAAACTCAAATCTATTACAACTAGTTGTTGCATATTCCATTCACATGGTAAGCATTTCAGTGGGTAGCTTTCCCATCTTAGCCATTTTATTGCTTGAGGCATTTGTGAAAAGTCTCCCTCAATGAGAGCTCCATCCAACCAATGCAGTTGTAAATTACACATTGTTTTCAAATTTGTTGTTTTCATTGTAACTTCATGTTGAAGGTATGTTAGAAATCGTATCTTTTCTGTTCCCTGCATAGAGAAAAATTCATACAATTTCATTAGCATGAATCCCAAACGACATGCTACAACAATTTAAAAGCAACATGCTGCCCATATGGCATGCCGAAAATCACCCTAGGACTGAATATGTAAACTATGCAATAACAACTAGGTGGATGATGAAGAATTTTTTTTAGACACCCCATTTAGAGAAACATAAACTCCATGTACTAGATAATAGAAAACAGTTCTCTTCAACAACTAATGACATTAAAGAATCAGGAAAACTAGTAACCAAGATCCTAAGCTTAAGACCTGCTTGAGAACCACTGATTATAGATGAAAAACTAACATCAAAGACAAGATATAAAAATGATAACAAATCACAGTATAGTATATGATACAAGAATACAACAGAGGAAAGGAGAGAGTGAGACATATTGTCTCCAAAACTATGTTTGTATTAGCCATGAATGCATACTATTCTACAGCGTCCTTGTAAGCCTTGAAGGTGTTCCTCCATTTTGCTAAGGACCTTTTTTCTCTAACAATTTTCAATGTGCTACGAATCCAACAGTAGTTTCATTCTACAACAATGGATTAGACTAAGGTTCCCCAACTTACTCCATGAAATTACTATAAGTTCCCAAGGGAACCAATGGCACCGAATATCACATGGAAACCATTCCATCTTATGCCCATTGGAAAATGCTTCGTATAGTTAGTATCATAGCATTTTGAATGCTTCATATAGTTAATGTCATGACGTTAATACAAATGTGGGTATTCAAATAGTTAATATCAAGACACTCATACAAGTGTAATACATGCAGATGAGGTCACAGCTGGCACACTACATGATCCACCCTCGCCACAAGTAAAAAAACATAACAAAAAACCTCGTTTCGGGTGGGTCCAAGCAAGTATGCTCCATCTAGGTTCAAGAACTCAAAATTGTCTATACTTCATGGATAGCCTCGGGGATATATGCGATTGTTTAGTTATTCAATCATGCAAGCACTAACTCAGTCAAGTGTGATGAGGTCATAGCTGGCACACTGCATGATCCACCCTCGCCACAAGTAAAAAAACATAATTGAAAACCTCGTTTGGGGTGGGTCCGAAAAGGTATGCTCCATCTGGGTTCTATCGAAAATCACTCCCGGCAATAACAAGTCTTTCATGGCAAGGACTTGCTGCCTCCACAGCCTTTCTTGTTAAGCATTAAAACATGCACCTTAAAAAATTTACACAAAAAATTGTATAAGGTATATCAAAAGTTTTATATCTTAAAAGTTAGAAATTTATCAATAATAGTTATTAAAATTTATCAAATTTGTTAAAATTTTATTAAATTAATTATATAAAAAATTTATAAATAAAATTAATTAATTAATTAAATTTTAAATCAAATTAAAATAATTAATTAATAAAATTCCACCTCCTTCCTAAAAAACATTGTATCTTTTTAGCATAAGATTATTTTTTTTATTCCAAGTTCATTCATATTTTCCACATCTTTAATTACTTTACATGATTTTCTTTATTATACAATATTTTTGTCCTTATTGTCACTGGAGATAGTGATGATGATATGTAATTTATGCTTATTGATTTACTAATTTAATAATATGAAAAAAAATATTGTAAATAATTTTTTTTAATCAAATGTGTTTAATATGGATTGGATTTGTGTTTTTCTAAATGTTAGTCTTTCGCCTGATCATAAGCTATCTAAAAATTAAATATATGGTTTTTTCCACAAAGTTCTCCAAAAGTGGCATACAAATATTTTATTCTTATTTGAAACAACGCTTTTAAAAAACCCATGTAATTTTATAGTAACATTGGTTGCATCGGTCGTTATTGTGTAACCAATAAAATGTCTTATATGAAGAAACTTATCCACAACAAAAAAAAATAGAATTATGACTTCTCTATGTTGGAGATAATCCCAAGACGAAAGCCATTCCAACAAAATCCCAAGGTGTTTTGTGGATTAGCAATGGCTAGTACAATCCTCAATTATGGCTTCTTTCTTTCGCTTGCTTACTGATAGCCAATACATATTTCTACAAACCTTTTTACATCATCTTGCATATTTGGCCAAAAAATAAAACTAATTTAATACAACAAAGGATTTATCAACTCCAAAATGTCCTAATAATCCTCCATTTTGTTTCTCTTTTATTAATTTGTCCCTCATAGAACATATGAGTATGCAAAACTTATTATATTTGAACAAAAAACCTTCCTAAATGAAATAAATTTACCATTGAGTTGTATTCATGCTCACTAAGCTTAATGTGTGCCTCATTGAACATATGAGTATGCAAAGCTTATTATATTTTAACAAAAAACCTTCCTAATATAGATTGACCATTGAGTTATATTCATGCTCACTAGGTTTTCACAGTATGAAAATGCTTCTTTGAAATTTGTGTCACTCTTGTACATTTCCTTGAGTTAATTAAATCTCAACACATTGATTTACATTTCTCATTGGATTAATTAAATTCTACTTAAATCATCATCTACTTTATTTTATGACCCACTAGTATGTTTAATTACGAAAGTAAAGTTTGAAAAAAATCCAACCATTTAGCAACTCTTTGACTCAACTTCGGTTTGCTCCTTATGAACTTTAGGGCATGGTTATCAGTAAATACAATAATTCTTGGAAATGAGGTAATGCCTCCAAGTTTTCAAAGCTTTACCAATAACATAAAATCCTTTATCATAGGAAGAATATTTTTTTTTAGCATTCAACTTTTCACTAAATTAAGCATTTGGATTTCCTTCTTAACTCAAAATTCCAATGACAACTCTATTTGCATGTATTTCAACCTCAAAAAATTTACTAAATTTTTCTAGGGCTAAAATTTGTTGCTTAGTGATATTTTGCTTCGGCAACTTAGGATTTCTATGAGCTATTATAGTCCATCTAAAATATTGTTTAATTTGCTTAATAGTTTCCATAATGGTAGCACAAACACTGCCAAAGTTCTTACTAATATTTTTGTAGAAGCTTGCAAGACCATTGAATATTCTTACCTCAAATATGTTCCTTGGAATAGGCCAATTAATATTTTCCTTCACCTTATCATGATCCATCTCTAGTCCAATTAAAAAATGACAAAGCATAAACGTACCAACTCTTTATTCATGAAGCTACATTTTTTAGATTTATCAACAATTTCTCTTGTTGTAGAGTACTCAAAACTAACATGATATGCACTAATTGTTATTCCTTTATCTGATTGTATGCCAAAATATCATCTAAGTACACAATAAACAAATTGGTCAGTAAAATCCTTAAGACTTCAATCATTAGCCTCATAATGCTAATGGGGCATTATTAAGACCAAAAGGCTTCATTAACGATTCACGCAATCCATGATTTCTTTTTAATTTTCTCTTCCACACATCCCCTACTCTAATTCTAATATGATGGTTTCCACTTTTTAGATCAATTTTCAAAAAGTATTTAGCACCACTTTAAAAATGAATAAATTCATCAATGCAAGGAAGTGCAAATCTCTACCTAATTTTGATCTTATTGAAGGCCCTTGAATCAATGTACATCCTCCATCCATGATATTTATTCACATCGAGCATTGTTGGTATAGTACATGACTCTTTTTGTGATAAGGTGCTTGCCAAATATCTCCTAAACTTGCCTCTTTACTCCCTGACTTTCCTATGGGTTCATTTTATATGATAGTTTGTTTGGAAAACCTAATCCTAGGATTAAGTCCATATTATGGCTAAGAATTCTAATAGGAGGAAAATTATTTGGTAACTCATCAAAATTTATATCAATAAGCTCATCCAACATACTTCTACTTTCTTTAGTTAGATTATATTTATTTTTTCTTGTAAGGATTAACTTACGCTTGCCAATTAAACCAAAATATACCTCATTTTTTATAACCCTTGTAATAGTTCTTTCCAACTCATTAGAAAAACACTTGGACCAACTTCATCTTTGGCTCCTTCTTTTGGAAAGGGTAACAAGGTATGTATCTCACCATCTTTCTTAGGAGTATTTATTCCTTATTCCATCTCTTCTGCCATCATGGATAATTTTAATATCATATTTCCATGTTCTTCCCAACAAAACATGGCAAAAATTCATTGGCATCATATAACATGCGCTCTTATATTTATATCTCTCAATCTGAAATTCTACTTTGCATTGTGCATTCACTAGAACCTAATTACCTTTTTGCAACCATGACGCCTTGTAAGGATTAGGTTGTGCTTCCCTTTCCAAATCTAGCTTCTCCACCATTTTAGTGGAAAGTGAATTGTGTGCACTACCATTATTAGTTACAACTTTACAACACTTACCTTCATATTTCCATACAATCTTGAGAAAACTCTTCCTTTGAGTTGGTTACTTAACTTTCTTCTTCGACTTGATCAACATGCTTTTCATCAGTGTTGACTCCCATAATTTAGGAACTTCTTCATTTGTTGTTGAATTTACATTCTCCTCCTTTTGTTATACAACATGAGAACCTCTTTGGTTTGCTCATGCATTTCTCAGGATATTCTTGAAATGTATGTCCTAATTTTACACATCTATAGGATCTAGTATAATAACCTCTGCCTTGACCTCTTCATTTGGAAATTGGTATCCTTCCTCTTAATTCACCTCCTCTTAGTGAACTTCCACAGGGATTTCCACTCTCTTATTTTGAAGATTTAAATCTCCCTCTACTGCCTACTTGTCCTTTGTTTCTTGTAGGACTTCCTCCTCTACTTGTTTGATTCTGCTTCCTAGAAATCTTCTCTTTGCCTTTAGGGAAGACTGATAGGCATCCTCAATTTTTCTTAAGGATAATATGGCAATCTGATCTTGGATCTCATATCTCAAGCCATTAATGTATCTTGCAACTCTATCATCATCCTCCTCTACATCACTAGATCTACTATTCATTTTTTAAAACTTTGTAGTGTACTCTTTAACTGACATAAACTTTTTTCTAAGATTTTGCTACTATTTAAAATGATTTACTTGATAATCATTAGCTATGAACTTACATTTAAAATTTTCCACCACTTTAACCCAATCTTTGATTTTGGACTTTCCTTTACTCTTTTTTTTTCCCTCTACTTCATCACTCCACAAGGATGCATGACCTTTTAATCCAGTCACTGCATACTTTACTATCTTATCTTCATCAACATAGTCATAGTCAAAATACTTATCTAAGGCCTTGATCAAACCTATCAACCCATCAACATTTATTTTAGCTTCATACCTTTGCACCTCCTTTTTCAGTCTAGTAATCATCCTAGCTATCATTTTCAACATTTTCTCTTCTACCTTTTCTTCCACTTCTTCCTCAATTGAATAATTTTCCTCTATTTTATTGACATCTCTTGTGTCATCTCGTCTCGTCTTGTAGAAATTCCCATTGTAGATCACTTGATTATGCAATATACTAAAGCAAAATACAATATTTACTTCTACAACAAACTTTGCGAAAGCTTAATAAATTTGAGAAAGATCAATCTAGAACACATAGAATTGAGAATGAGAAATCAATAACACATAACACAGAAGAATAACCCGGGGAAAGCCTCACCTAAAACCCCAATCTCTGTATTATCATACAAGTGGAAATATGTTTAGTATTACAAAAAGACTCAACTCACAAGCTATCTTGCTCTCTGTACAATCAAACAATGCAGCTCACAGATAGAGTACACACTAGATGTGCCTTTCCTCAACCCTCCAAGCCTCCTATTTCCTTGTGCAGTTTTTCTTGGGGTCTAATGATGCCACCTGTGTGATTGGCCTCATCACACACTCACTAAACTGAAGAAGTATCTGCGCAATCTCCATGGAATCAATTCCTTTTGCATGCAAGAGATATTCATAATGGAATGTTCCTGCAACTAATAGTACACTGCCCCTCCATCTAATCTCAACTGGGTCTCTGTCTGAACTAACATGTATGAGTTATTTATCAAAGAATATTCAGTTATCTAAAGTGTAACAGTTACATGCATGCATGTATTAACTAACTGAACTCACAATTAATTCAACAAACTGTTTGAACTAATCTAACTGAACTTGAGTTAGTTAACTGAACCAACTAATTACAACTCAATATTACAACTCATCCTTATCTCTTTAACTGATGGATAAATTCCTCAATCAATGGAGAAGCTATTGCATGTCCCCACATAGCCTTCATGTTTGATTTTCTACAACTAATTAACTAACATCAAATTCGAATTTTTACTCCTCTATTTTAGTTCAGGGACTAACTAAAAAAGGAAGGTATCCTGAAATGCTATTTATAGCAATGTTAAATTTAGCACTTATATATTTAGCATTTCTTGTTGTTATTTTCAACACTCCCTCTCAACAAGAAATGGATTATCAGTAACCACAATTCTGTCTCTGTGGAACTCGAATTTTCATTTTGATAATGCCTTAGTGAAAATATCTACATCCCGTTCCTCGGTCGAAGCATACAACAACAACATGATCCTCTTAACCACACAGTGTCAAAGATGGTGATATAGGATATAAATGTGCTTGGGCCTGTCATGAAAAATTGGATTCTTAGAGAGTTTGATACAACTCTATTTATCGCATTAGATCACAGTTGTATCCATCCTCTGACCAAACAATCCCACTACAATCTTCCACATCCAAATGGCCTCACATGCAGCCTGACTAGGAGTCCTGTATTCAACCTCTGCTGAGTTAAGTGCAATTGAATTCTGTTTCCTATTGTACCGGGAAACTGCAGCTGAACCAAGGTTGAAGATTCCTCCAAAGTGTCCTTCCAATATGATGGACTCCCTACCCAATCCACATCTGTGAAGTCTTGAAGCTTCACTCCCTCTATCCATCTATACCACAATCCAAACTGAGATGTGCCTCTAAGGTAACTCAGCACATGCTTCGCTGCCTTCCAAAACAGCTTGGTAGGATGAACCATAGCTTGAATCAGATGGTTCACCGCAAAGCAGAAGTTAGGTCGTGTGTTCATCGGATACATAAGTGAACCCACTAGCTACTGATAAACAGTAGCAACTACTACCTGACCTGAAGTAGCATACTCCTTCCTCCAGTTCTTAGCTAGAGGAGTCTGCATGGGCTTTGACTTCTCCATGTGAAAGAACTTGAGTATCTCATTGGCATACTTTCCTTGAGAAACAAATACTTCGCCACCTTTCTGCGACACCTCCATGACTAGAAAGTAGTGCATAAGACCCAAGAACGGGGTGCTTGCTTCAGCCCATACAAAGCCTTATTGAGTTGGCACACATGCAACTCATGATCGAAGGTCTCGAAATCCTCTGGCTGCTCAATGTACACCTCCTCCTCAATCTTCCCATTGAGGAATGTTGTCTTCATATCCATTTGATGGATCTTCCAACCCATCTGAGCTGATAGTGCCAACATCGATCTGATAGATGGGTACCTTGCTACAAGAGCAAAGGTCTCATCGTAGTCAATCCTCTCGACTTGTGATAAACCTCAGGCAACAAACCTTGCCTTATGTTTCTCAGCATTGCCATCAACTGCTTGCTTTACCCTATAAAGCCATCTGGAACTCACCACTGACTTACCCTGAGGTCTTGGGACAACATCCCACACATTGTTCTGAATGATAGAGTTGTACACCTCTACCATTGCATCAACCTAGACTGGTTGCTGCACTACCTCCTCGAATGAAGAAGGTTTGGTACTTACACACTCCCCAACTAGGGCCATGTACCCAGTGTACCACTTAGGTGACCTCCTTTGTTTGCACTGAGAAGATGGTTGTCCCACATTCTCCTGCGCATCCAACATCAACTTGTTAGCTTCCCTTGAGTGTTTCCGACCATATCTAGAAGTCTTGGCATGAGTGGATGTCTCCACTCCCAGATCCTCTACACGCAGCTGCTTCGCATCAATCTGAGGCTCCTCCTCCTTACGAACTAAAAGTTCCTCCTCTGCATGCAACTTGAGATCTGTCTCAAGTGATACTCGCATGGCTTTCTCTTCGTCAAACTTCAGATCCCTGTGTACCACTGTCCTATGTTGGGTCCCTATAATACTAGTGATCACCCCATTACTATTGCAGTTGTACCCCTTATTAATAGTGTCACTATTGTCCCCATATTTTTAATACTGTAACCTATAGAATCCCTCTATTGTTATATTTGTGGCTTTATATTATTATTGTTAGGTCGGCTAGGTTATATTGTGACTCCTTAGACTCCTATATATAGAAAGGAGGTTTTGTCATTTGAATCATCCAAGAATTGTTCATTTATGTAATGTAAATGAGGTTTCCCCCTCGAATAGGCTAAATTTTAAGGCATTGATCTATCTTTTCTATCTTTTCTTGAGATGGTTTCATAACATTTGGTATTAGAGCTTTGGATTCTAGGGTTTCGCTGCTCCAAACAGGTCATCGTGGAATTTTCGCTATAATTTTTTTCTATGACGTTTCGGAAGATAAAAAATAAACCCATTTTAAACGACATCGCGCTGAATCTTAGGTCCAAATTTCAAAGCTTTTTGCGCTATATTTGCGGAGATATGATCTGAGGAAGTTGGTCTTTTTGCAGACTCCTGAATTACATTCCAAATAGGTGAACTAGGGAAAATCATTATAACTTTCTCTCTAAGCATCGGATTGAAATTTTGTAAGAAGGTACCGAAAGAGGATGGACGGTAGTTTCTTGTACGCATTTTTCAGAGTCAAAGGTCGAAACAGTGACTCATGGCATGTCGTACAAGTTCTCTCTACTAAACTAGTCTATAATCAGGTCACTGTGGGAGATTTCACATAACTCTTCCTTAGAAAATCCAATTTGGATCACACTAGTGGCATTGGAAAGAGGACATATAGGGATATTGCAGGTTACAATTTCAGAACTAGAGGACTCGAAAGTATAGAGATACATCAGAGGCAATATCAAGCTCCTACCAAGTGAAAAAAGGTGTGTAGATTCTTTTTAATTTTTGCTCAAGCTTGGTTTGAAAATATATTTTGAAGGAATTCAAAGGGCATAGTAGAGCATTATTTTCGATAACTGATTCCCCAAGGAAAGAAAATGCAAACACCTACTAAGCAACCTGAAAGGTCTAGCATGACTCATGAAGAAGAGGAAGAAATGCTACATGATATATCAAAATTACAAGACCACGTGCAACAAATGTCACTCTCACAAAACCTAATAGAAGCTAAGATAAAAGGACGTGGAAGCTAAGATGGATGATTTGAAGATAGATTTGAAGACAGATTTGAAGAGAGACATGGTAGATTTGAAGACAGATTTGACAAATTTTCTACAAGAAATATTTACTAATGGTGAAAAGGTAGTAAAGGAAACTCATGATGTGAACAAAGGAAATGTTAATCGTGATTCCATAGACTCTAATGTGGGATCGAAGACCCACCATATTCCAAAAATCGATATGAGGAAGTTTGATGGCAAGGATCCCGCAACATGGATATTACAGATGGAGCAATTTTTCGATCTCAATAATGTGCAAAAACACACAAAAAGTACGTATTGCAACTTTATATTTGGAACCAAATCAGTTTGTATGGTATCAATGGCTTTGCTCTCTAAACAAATTATCATTTGAGAATTTTTACGGAAGAATTGATAGCACATTATGAGGATACAAAAAGCAACACTTTTTTTAGCCAATTGATAAGTTCCAAACAAAAGGGTTCAATAATGGAGCACATTGAGGAGTTCCAAAAATTGAACATAAGGGTAAAAGATATTCCAGAGGAGCATAGGATTGATGTGTTCATAGGGTCTTTAAAGGATAATATCCAACATGATGTTCGCCTTTGGGAACCTGATTCATTAGAGAAGGCATTTAGGTTAGCAAGAAAAATGGAAAGCAAAATTATGGCAACCAGGAAGCATACCACTCACAACTATAAAGACGGAAGTTTTGTTGCCCCTAGTCTTCCACAACCTATAAGGTTGACACCACAACAATTGGAAGAAAAAAGAGCAAAAGGGCTTTGTTACATTTGTGATAGAGAATACACTAAAGGTCATAAGTGTGCTGAGAAGAAATTATTCTACATAGATTGTGAAGAGGAAGAAGAAAAGGAACAAGAAAGGTAAAAAGAATGGGATATACTCCATGAACAAAGCCTAGATGAAGAAAAAATGAATCTGATGATATCTTGTAATGCATTGGTGGGAATTACCACTCCTCAACCATCAAGATAGAAGGACAATCAAGAAGAAAAAGGTAATAGTGTTGATTGATTCAGGAAGTACCCACAATTTTATTCATTGTAAGGTAGCAAAAGAATTGAATTGCTTCCTATATCCAGCACCAGAGTGTCAAGTGATGATTGCAATTGGAGGAACGATAAATTGCTCTGGAAATTGCCATAATATCAAGCTATCCATGGGAGAATATGTATTGACAAGCCCAATGCTTTCCATTCCAATGGGAGGTGTTGATGTTGTATTAGGAGTCCAATGGCTACAATCCTTGGGTACAATAGCTTTTAATTTTCAAGAACTTTTCATGAAATTTTCTATGGAAGGAAATGAAGTTGTATTAAGGGGTATTGCAGGAAACCGAGAAAGATAATCAGCTCTAATGGTATGACAAAGCTTCTAAAAAAGGAATGAAAAGGTGTAATTGCACAATTATGTTCGCTAGATGTTTCCACTTTGGAATCATCTATTTCTCTAGATCTCCAAATAATCTTGGACAATCATTCCAAGGTATTTGAGACTCCCAAAGGTCTCCCACCTATTCATGATCATGATCATGCTATTCATCTGATTCCAGGAAGTCTTCCTCCAAACATCAGGCCGTACAGATATCCCTATGCCCAAAAGAGTGAAATTGAACGTATGGTTGAAGAAATGATAGAGGCTGGTATAATTCAACTGAGACAAAGTTCTTTCTCTGCTCCCGTAGTATTGGTGCATAAGAAGGATGGATCATGGTGCATGTGTTCGGATTATAGGGAACTCAACAAGCTCACTATTAAAGATAAGTTTCCCATTCCTGTCATTGATGAATTATTGGATGAATTACATGGATCAATTTACTTCACCAGGTTGGATCTTCGTTCAGGATATCATCAAATGAGAATGAAGACTAAAGACATTCTGAAAACAACATTTAGAACTCATGAGGGTCATTATGAATTTTTGGTCATGCCTTTTGGCCTTACCAATGCACCCTCAACATTTCAAGGTTTGATGAATTCAACTTTCAAACCATTCCTTAGAAAATTTTTGTTAGTATTTTTTGATGATATACACTAATCTACAACAAGTCTTGGAAGGATCATGTTGAACATGTTGATAGGGTGCTACAACTATTGGAGGAGAAGCAATTATATGCAAAAATATCCAAATGTTTCTTTGGAGTACAAGAGGTGGAATATCTGGGTCATATTGTATCTCATGAAGGAGTTAAGGTAGACCCTAGCAAAATTAAAGCCATTGAGGAATGGAAAATCCCCACATCCATAAATCATATGCGAGGATTTCTCGGGTTAACAGGGTATTATCGCAAGTTTGTTAAGAATTATGGGAGAATAGCAGCACCTCTAACAACATTATTGAAGAAAGATGCATTTTCATGGACTCCAGAAGCAACAAAGGCCTTCGAACATCTTACAGACACAATGTGCCAAGCACCGTATTAGCTACACCGGACTTCACAAAAACCTTTATTGTGGAATGTGATGCTTCAGGAAATGGAATTGGTGCTGTTTTAATGCAAAATGAAAGACCCATTGCTTTTGAATGTTGTCCAATCAAGGGAAAGTTTTTACACAAAGCTATTATGAGAAGGAAACGTTGGCAATACTACATGCACTTAAGAAATGGCGACCCTACCTAATGGGAAGACACTTCAAGGTAAAAACGGATCATGATAGCCTTAAATACTTTTTAGAAAAAAGATTATCCTCTGAAGAGCAACAAAAGTGGGTCACAAAGATGTTGGGTTATGACTTTGAAATCATCTACAAAAAAGGGAAGCAAAATGTGTGGCAGATGCACTCTCAAGAAAGGATGAGGATGTGGAAGCATTGTTGTGCGCCATTTCTATTATCCAACCAGGTTGGATAAACGAAGCAACGGAGGAATGGAAGAATGACGAAGAAGTGTGGGCACTTATTCAAAAGTTACAATAAGACTCAAGTATGTCTGATACATTTAGTTGGCAAAATGATCCATTATGGTACAAAGATTTCTTATACCTCTGTAAGAATTCCCAGCTAAAACAAAATATTCTTATGGAATTGCACACTTCTCCCTTAGGAGGGCACTCAGGATTTTTAAAAACTTACCACACAGTTAAGAAGGATTTTTTTTGGGATGGCCTTAAATCGGATATTCAAAAGTTTGTGGCGGAATGTTTGGTTTGCCAACAAAATAAAGTTGAAACAATTAAAACCCTAGGTTTATTACAATCTTTATCCATTCCAAGCCAACATTGGGAGGAGGTTTCAATGGATTTTATCATAGGTTTACCCAAGTCCGAAGGAAAGAGTGGTCATCATGGTGGTAGTTGATAGACTTTCGAAGTATGCACACTTTTGTGCATTATCACATCCATTTAAAGCTAATACAATTTCTACTGCATTTATGGAAACAATTAGCTCATAGCTCATCATATCATCCTCAATCTGATGGGCAAACTGAGATAGTAAACAAATGTTTGGAAGGATATCTTCGTTGCTTTGTATCTGATAAACAGACACAATGGGTCAAATGGTGGCCTCTGGCTGAATGGTGGTATAACACTTCCTTCCATACAGCAACAAAAATGACCCCATTTATGGCACTTTATGGATAT